>JAURVB010013739.1:0-196201 GCA_033002965.1 Piper betle | reverse complement strand
AGGAAAAACGGGACATTGAGAAGTGGGAACGTTCAAATTGCATGAGTCTTATGATCATGAAGCGTAGGATTCCAGAAACCTTCAGGGGGATGTGTCTGAAAAGGTTACTATAGCCAGTGAGTTTCTTAAAGAAATTGAAAAGCGTTTTGTAAAAAACGATAAGGCTGAAACAAGTACGCTTTTGTCGAACTTGATTTCAATGAAGTTTAAAGGCAAAATAAGCATAAGAGAGTACATCTTAGAGATGTCAAATATTGCTTCAAAACTAAAAGCACTAAGGTTAGAGCTATCTGAAGATTTGCTCGTGCATTTAGTTTTAATTTCTCTTCCGGCACAATTCAGTCAATTCAAGGTCAGTTACAACTGTCAAAGGGACAAATGGACTCTTAATGAGCTCATTTCTTATTGTGTGCAAGAAGAAGAAAGGTTGAAGCAAGAACAGGCTGAAAGTACTCACTTGGCTAGTACCTATCAAGACAAAATAAGAAAAAATCAGGCTTCTTGCTGTTTCTTTTGTGGTAAACCTGGACATATGAAGAAGGAATGCACTAAGTATCACACTTGGTGTGTAAATAAAGGTCCATTTCGTAATTTTGTTTGTTCTGAGGTTAATTTAGTTTCAGTACCAATACACACTTGGTGGCTAGATTCGGGTGATACTACTCACATAAGTGTGTCAATGCAGGGTTGCCTGAGTTGCCGAAAGCCAAATGATGCTGAAAGATTCATCTATGTGGGTAATGGCAACTCAGTTATAGTTGAGGCAATAGGATTTTTAGATTATTGTTGAAGACAAGATATTATTTGGATTTGAAAGAGACATATGTAGTACCGTCTTTTAGACGGAATTTGGTTTCTATTTCTATATTGGACAAATTTGGTTATTCTTGTTCATTTAGAAATAATAAGTTTAGTCTTTTTCTAAATTCAAATATTGTGGGTACGGGTTCCTTGTCTTTTTATGATAATCTATATTTACTTGATACTATTGCATCTTTTAATGAAACTTTGCATGTGGGTTTATGTGGTACGAAAAGAAAATTAACCAATGAGAATTCTGCTTTATTCTGGCACAAGTGTTTAGGACACATTTCTAAATAAAGAATTGAACGACTTATGTCAGATGGAATTCTTGATTCTCTTAATTTATCAGATTTTCAAGTCTGTATTGAGTGCATTAAGGGAAAACAAACAAATATAAGGAGACTAGGTGCCAATATATCTTCAAGCGTCTTAGAACTAATATATACGGATATTTGTGGACCATTTTCTACGGCTTCTTGGAATGGTCAACAATATTTTATTACGTTCATAGACGATCATTCTCATTATGGTTACCTATATCTCATTCATGAGAAGTCTCAAGCATTGGACTTGTTTAAGGCATATAAGGTTGAAGTTGAGAACCAACTTGACAAAACTATTAAGGCTGTCAGATCTGACCGTGGTGGTGAATACTATGGTAGATATGATGGATCAGGTGTACAATGTCCAGGACCATTTGCCAAATTCCTAGAAGAGTGCGGAATCGTCCCACAATACACAATGCCAGGTACTCCTAGCATGAATGGTGTTGCTGAGAGACGAAACCGAACATTAAAGGACATGGTGAGAAGTATGATTGTTCATACTACTTTAACTGATTCACTCTGGGGTGAGGCACTAAAGACAGCAGCATATCTTCTTAATAGAGTACCAACAAAGGCAACAGTTAAGACCCCTTATGAATTATGGACTGGAAAAAAACCCAGTATTAAGCATTTACGCATTTGGGGTTGTCCAGCTGAGGCAAGGCCTTATAGGCCAAATGAAAGGAAACTGGACTTAAGAACAGTTAGCAGTTATTTTGTTGGGTACTCTGAACGGTCTAGAGGGTATAAGTTTTATGATCCCACAATAAGGTCATTCTTTGAGACGGGAAATGCCCAGTTCTTTGAGGATATTGAGTTTGGAGGGAGAAATGAAGTTAGAGACTTTGTCTTTGAAGAAGAATCTGATTCTCTTCCCATGATTGTTCTTGACAATAATCAGGATCAGGATTATATTCCTGATGTTGTTCAAGAAACAATATCAGAATTACAAGACAATGTCGAGAATCTCCCTAATCAAGTTATACCTGAAGAGCAAACTCAACAACCTCAAGAGCAAATGCCATTAAGGAGATCCACAAGAGAAAGGAGAAATTCCAAGAACATGAGGATAATACTGGAATGGTGGAAGATGATCCAATCAACTTTCATCAAGCCATGAAGAGTTCTAATTCTCAAAAGTGGATTGATGCCATGAATGAAGAGATGAAGTCCATGAAAGCTAATGACGTTTGGGATCTTGTTCCATTGCCTGAAGGTGCGAAACCTATTGGTTGTAAATGGATATTTAAAACCAAGAGGGATTCGAAAGGTGATGTAGAAAGATATAAGGCTCGTCTTGTTGCAAAGGGCTTTACTCAAAAGGAAGGCATGGATTATAATGAGACTTTCTCTCCAGTTTCATCGAAAGACTCATTCAGAATAATTATGGCATTAGTGGCACATTTTGATCTTGAGTTACATCAGATGGATGTAAAGATTGCGTTTCTAAATGGTGACATTGATGAAACAATTTATATGGTGCAACCGGAAAACTTTGTATCTGGAGATTCAAAGAATATGGTTTGCAAATTAAAGAAATCCATCTATGGACTTAAGCAGGCTTCTCGTCAATGGTATCACAAATTTCATCAAGTGATTCTCTCATTTGGTTTTGAGATGAATGTTATTGATGATTGTA
Source organism: Piper betle (assembly GCA_033002965.1). Classification (NCBI taxonomy): domain Eukaryota; kingdom Viridiplantae; phylum Streptophyta; class Magnoliopsida; order Piperales; family Piperaceae; genus Piper; species Piper betle. The sequence goes on along the minus strand of JAURVB010013739.1, from coordinate 193,432 downwards.
TATACCATAAGTTTAGTGGGAGTAAGTATATTTTTCTGGTTTTATATGTTGATGATATATTGCTTGCCAGTAATGATATAAGTTTCTTGCACGAAACCAAGAGATTTTTATCAAAGAAATTTGAAATGAAAGATCTTGGAAATGCGTCTTTTGTATTAGGAATTCAAATACATCGGGATCGTTCTCGATGTATACTTGGATTATCACAAAAGACCTATATAGAAAAAGTGCTTAAAAGATTTGGCATGCAAGATTGTAAACCAGGAGATACCCCTGTTTCTAAAGGAGACAAATTCAGTCTCAATCAATGCCCTAAAAATGACATAGAAGGAAATGAAATGCAAAAGATTCCCTATGCTTCAGCAATAGGAAGTCTTATGTATGCTCAAGTATGTACGCGTCCAGCATATTGCGTATATTGTTGGAATGTTATGACAGATATTTAAGTAATCTAGGATTGGATCATTGGATAGCAGCCAAAAGAGTCATAAGGTATCTTACAGAGAACAAACATTACATGCTTACCTATCGGAAGTCAGATCAACTTGAGATCATTAGGTATTCTGAGTTCACGATTTTGGTGGATGTGCTGATAGCTAGACAATCGGCTGATCGTCCATCAGCTGGCACGGAGCTACGGCCGGTTCGAAACCGATTCGTAACTTCGGCCAAATGCAGCGAATCGGCTCGTCATTTCAAATCGGAATCGGTTTGTTTAAGACTAGCATTACTATAAATCGGACCCCTAGGTATGATTTTACTAAATTAGTCTATAGCATGGATTAAATGGTAATTTTGATCTCTAAAAACCTAAAATCGACTCCGCTTGCCCCGCGCCAGACCGCTGCCCGTGCTTACCGCCTCCAGCCAGTGTCTTCGACATCCGGGCTCGCCGACCAACAGAATACCGACGGTCGCTCGCCGACCATTCGCAACGTCGCCGCCGACCTCGCAACGTACGCCAGTCTGACCTCGGCAACGTCGCCGTCGAATTGTGGTCCGGTACCATGATACGAGCTCGTGTACGCATTCAGATCGCGCGACTCGCCGCACGAATCTCGCCGCCGCTACCTAGGGCTCGTCCTCAGACGCCGAGTTTGCAGTGAGCCCGGCCATGATCTGTTCGTCCGACCGGGCTGCCGACATCCTCCGACATTGCCACTCAGCGAGACTCGCCGCCGACCGGGCCGGAGCGCGAGCGGGGGTAAAGATGGCATTTTCGTAATTACAAAGTTGACTACGGAGTCTAACTCGAGTTAAAATAATAATTAATTCTAAATAATTTTAAAAAATCTTAAAAAATATTTAAAAATATCAGAAACTATAATAGACAGAATAATATCAAAATAACATCAATACCCAATTTTAATATATTTATATTATAAATTGTCAAATTATTATATATGACCGATTAAATTAATTTGGACCGATTCAACTGAACCGATTCTTGGCCGATTCAGACACGATTCCGATTACGATTCTGACCCCTGGAAAACCGATTCTCGATATCCGGATTCCGATTCATGCAACCATGGGTGGATGCCAACTCTATCTACCTGCTTGCTGGAGGAGCTATTTCTTGGAAGAGTGCTAAGCAGACACTCATAAGCTTCTTCCACCATGGCAGCTTAATTCATAGCTTGTTATAGAGGCATCCAATCATGGAATATGGTTGCAGAATTTTTGTCACAGAGCTGCGCATTATTGATAATATTGAAAGACCACTTAAGTTATTTTGTGACAATCAGTTTGCAGTATCATATTCAAATAACAACAAGAGCTCATCTAAATCAAAACATGTAGAGATCAAGTTCCTTGTTGTGAAAGAAAGAGTTTAGAGTGATAAAGTTTCGGTAAAGTCTCTATAGAGCATAATCGGACAAACTCTATAGTTGTGGATCCACTTACTATAAGTTTACACGCCAAGGTCTTTCATGAGTATGTTGCTCATCTGGGTGTTGTATCATTTGATGATATGTTACTTTAGTGGGAGTTTGTTTTGTTGAGGTATTTGGTTTATGTTTCACTCTATTTTGGTGATCTCATAAGGTTGGACCAGTTGAAAATAGGCATGTTCAGATCAAATTGCATGTAATTTTCATGCTACACATCCATACTTGATCTATGTCATTTAATTATGTTGATGTATGTGACCATGGATGGGTTTAGTTACGATAAATGTAATGAAAATCGCCTTGATCCTATATTAATATTAATTAATGGACGAGATTGTTATTTTGGAATAATAACGTATGTTATTTTGGAGCTCATAAGGTTATATACAATTATCTGTGTATATATAGTCCAAGTGAGAGATTGTTGGATGTTGGACATATATATACAGTATATAATTGTATCATATGCTTATTATTAAGGCATGAGCCTAAATTAAATTGATCTGTTAAAGTTAAGGTTAATGGGCCATTAATATTTAAGATGAATATGTGGACATACCATATATTTAAGATAAGTATGGATAAATATGTGTAGATACCGTTTTCGTAATCTCTAATTTATAATGGGTATAAATTAGAATTATGAAAGATAAGGATAAATATGGTTATACGAATAAATACGGTTATGGTCTCCAAATTCGCACCGTAGTTTTTTTTTCTGGTATCCCATTATCCAGGAACTCTGGCTTTGGAGAACTGGTGTAGAATTTGGAAGATCAAACTAGAAGAAATCAAAGAATTACTTTACTATTATGGATCCAGGTACGCTTCTGTTATTAAATTTATTTTCTTGATGATTTGATATGAAGAAGGTTTTATTGATGATGGTTTTATCATCTATACATTTGTTAAAGTTAAAAATTTTATTCTACACCATCGACTACACTGGAAACCATCACCGTCGCAGGCCCCGTCAATTGCGACCCTTATCCGGGGCTGTCTCGTCGCCGATAGCCGGGAACCACTCGAGCTCGTCGCCATCACTTGCGAGCCTCTTTCCGGCACGATTCAAGCCACCTCCGGCATATGTTCTTGTCGCCGCCACTTCCATTGGCCTAGCCACCTCCGGCTCTACCTTTCCCAACCCTTCGCCGCCCTCCGCCGTGGCGTCTGCTGGCAATCCATACCGGGGCACCGCCGGCATTCGGGCGTGTGCTCTGGCCCAATCGGGGGAGTCTGGCCGTATGGGTCGCGGACCAACCCGACCCAATTATCCAAATTGACACAGGTCACTTGGTTCGACTTGTTTGACTCCGTTCTCGACATTTATTAAATGGTTTGAGGTATATTTCCTGCAGCCTAATAATTCTCGACATGATATCACTGGTTTCATATTTTGTGATATGCCTATACTTTTCTGACTGGCTGATAATTTAATTAAAATTTTTTATTATTGAATTGATATTTCTGTATATTGATTGACTTGACGTGGGTGGGACAAGCTTTTCTATTATGGTTTACTGTTTCGATCAATATCATATTTAAATTCTAAAATTTTTTGCAAGTTTCTTATGCTCGGCTAACCATCTAAATTAGTGTTCTAAGTGTGTTTTGGTTATGGTATTTTTTGTCCCATTTATTTGACTCGTGTATATAGAGCGTGAGGTTTTGACCTGATAAATATTTTTTGACTTCAACTGTTTATATTAATTGATAATGAATTGTCTGAGAGTTTGATAGCCCATTTGGACGACTGTCCAATTATTGAATTGATTGACTGATTGACTGGTTGACAATTATTATTTGATTAACAAATTCTTTAATTGCTTGATTGAATGTTGACTAATTTGATTGAGTTGACTGATCAATTGTTTTGATTATTTTAATTATTAATTGGTTGAATGTTCGATCAATTAATTACTTAATATTAACTACTAATTAATTAGACTATTTTGATTGTTTTACTATCATAATTATTAAAGACACTGTATATTGTACAAGATGAATTACATGTCATATTGACCGTAGCTGAATCTAGATATTCAACTAGGTAAATGGAGATGCACACTAATATTAAATTTTTGCTAGGAGTTGGAATACCGGTCTCTAGGAGTCATCCTATGTTTACTATTAAATTGATATTGTGATTTTCACCAATCATGTAGAGTTTATTAAATTTCACATGATTGGCTTACTAAATTGTCAAAATTACAGTTGCTCTTATTGATACTAATAATTATTATCTTCGTTACCAATATTGTTACCATGCTTGTACTGTTATTGTTATGGTATTTTTATCGTTGTCATTATCATTATCGCTATCAATATTATTAATGTTATCATTATTAGTCGTGTTATCGCTACTAGTTATGTTATTGCTACTCTTACCATTACCGTTATCGTTGTTTGCTACACTGAATTGTAATGTACTATGTTACTATATTGTTTGTATTGTATTGCACCTTGAAATTATTTTGTATTGTATTGATAGAAATGTCTCACCGTGACCGAGATAACCTCTCTCCTTAAACTATAATTATGTGAGGACTAATAATATTTGTTACTAATGTTTTAGTTTAAAAAACTTATTAGTTTATATCCCGCTGAGGAGCTGGAGTCGTTAAGGAATGTGTCACTTCACTCATATATTGGTGGCTATGGATTCTATATGATTATGACATTTGAATTTTTGTATATTATTATATTGTCTACATTTCATTGGGATTAATGATTATGGATTTTAAATTATTTTTAACATTGAGACACTAGGAAAATTTAAAGATCTTGGGGATTTTATAAAGTTTTGTCACATTTTTTATGCTATTATCTAATGATACTAATCATAAAAATTTAAAAATTTTCCCAATTAATTTACAGAGTAACACCTCTAGTCTGGTTTTTCTTATAAACAAGTTGGGATGATCCAACAATAATATATAAACTATCAATAAAAGGTATTAAGTAATAATTTGAACTATGTTAAATATTTTATCAAGGTTGAATGCAATGAACTCGAGCTTTGAGTTGAAATGAGTGTTCACACTCTATTCATAGTTCATTGAACTAACTGATTTTAGGTCGAGCCTTAAATAACAAGCATGAGTTCCTGAGCTAGCTTGACTTGATCACATCCCTAAGCTAAAGCACTCATTTGAACAAGTTGAGTCTTCAAACTTTTTATCTTCACTAATATGAGTCAAGCCTATTGGGTATTAGAGTTGGTTTGAACTCTGATTGATCTCAAGTTATATTTATTTGTCTTAAAATTAGAACATCTCCAATTCAAATGTGCTAAGTGCGAGCCCAGTAGGTTTACCGGGTGCTCATCGATAGATCATAGTGGAGCCATCGTCAAGTTGAATGATGTTTTGATGCTTTGTTGACTCTCAAAAGAAACAGCAGCTTGGAAAAATTGACTTGTTTCACTAAAGAGATCAATAAGACGTTGGAAAAGGTTTTGTTCTTTAATTTTTTTTTTGGTCCCTAAATGGAGTTTCTTTTTTTCTTTTTTGAAAAAAAAGAGAAAATTTGTTTTTTTCTAAAATAACACCATCTTTTGGCGTCCCCCCCCCAAAATGAGATTATATGAGGAGTGAAACTCCCAATACCCTCAACACTCAATGTAGGAGTGGGCGTAGATGACCAAATGACCGTGTTCAATAAATTTTGACTGAACAAAATATTGACATTTTTTTGTCCAATCAAGTGATCAATTGAGTGACCGACAAAAATTATAAATTAATGATATTATTGATATTTTAGATTTCATTACCAAATTACTATTAAAAATTATTAAATCTAAAGCATATTAACCTGAGATTTTAAACTTAATAAAGTTAATGTAATACTTATTATTAAAATATTTTTTAATATTTTTTTATGCTAATCAATGTAAGAGAAACTAAAAATTAAAGAGATAATAATTATATAAATAAGATATTAGTATCTTTGGGAGAAAAATTAATATTTGTAACAAAAAAGTAAATAATACAATAAATATATGATAAAAATAAATTCTAATCTTGAATGAATTATGACCGTTTCCAACAATGTGTAATTTGACCAAAAAATTTTAAATGTGATTGTCCGATATTTTGTCCAAGGTTAATTGGACAAACCGCCAAACCTTGTCCAATATCCGACCATCCGATGCCCACCCTTAGTCAACAGTACGCCCCTTAGCCATTTGGCATCATTAACGGGACACTTGCATGACCTCACCAATGACTACGATTATGTCGTAAAAAACATATTATGGGAATAAAATGCTGCATGCCTGCCATTTCATTGAGACCTCCTGGAAACTCAAACAATTGATCTACAGTGGAACAACTCCAACATCAGATCGATCTAAATCACCGGGAAAAGAACTACTACTATAAATATCCTTAGTATTATGAAGTGCCCATTACATGAACTTTGAGCTAGAACAAACTTCCAAGTTCAAGTAAACGGGGAAAAAATAAATTTACATGATTACATCATTTGGAAAGACTGAGTGGTGCCCATGACAAAGAATGCATATTGCAGATGATCTATCATCAATCTTCAATGTACGCATCATTAGCTCAAAGAATTTTAATTTAACCGGAATTAAATTCCTTAACAATTTCAGCTGGTCCGAAATGGCAAAATGTTGTTTATATGTACCAGCTATTTGTGACTTGCTATGAACTTTGCTTTAGACAGAGTTGTCGGCAAACAAGATCTTGTCAGTATGGAATGGACCTTTTTCGCTGTGTGAAATATGGCTGTGCCATTGCATTCGATCAGCAATTGCTTTTGCTCTCGTAACGATATCTACATGGTCGCGAATTACAACGGCTCCTTCTGGACGAAGGATTCGATTCATTTCGAGGAGAATATCAAGCATATCACACCTACCACAAGAAAACAAAAGAGCATATAAGAAATCAAACATGGATAACTTACTTAGTAAAAGAAATAGATGAAATAATTAATTTTGCCCAAAATGATTACCTCTCATCATACAATTTGAGAATCCCATCAGCATGAATAAAATCATATGTGCGCGGATAAGTAGAGAAAGCCTCACACCTGCAACGATGATAGAACAATAAATATATATATATCAGTAGACAATGACTCCAAAAAAGCAACTAAGGAATTATAAGCATTTTTATACCAGATATTAACTCATCCCAGTTACAAGAAAGTGTGACAGTTGCAATCATTATCGACTAAACCACAAATAATACCAGTTCATGTATGTGCCAATGAGGCCACGCTCATAGATAATCCCAAGCGTGTCGTTCTCTGTGGCTGTAGGGACTACATTCATAACCCACACTGGATATTTGGACATTGCAGCAGCAAAACCTCCAAGTCCAGCATTCATGTCCATAACATTTCTGTATCTACCACTATTAAACAAAGGCAAGACACCTGCATAGCGTGAGACTCTTCTTCTCCAGAGGTTATTGTCATCTAGGAACATTTTGGATGTAATTCCTTTGACACCTCCACTTGTTAACCTCGGTGGCACGGCCGACAGTCTTTTGGGCCACTTTTCCAGAGCTCCAAGAGCAATCTCCTTGACTGACGTCACTCTTGGAAGAGGAGTGATGCATGCCTCTAACCTCCTGTACCTAATGTTTGACAATGGCTTATAAGACAGAAGCAACAGTGGACTCTATTTATTTAGTATTAATTACTACCTTACTAATAAGAAATAACAGGATTGATGAATAAAAAGGGATATGAGAACCAACCAACCAGCATCATGATCACTTGTTTGGCAAAATGGAGGGGAATCCTTAATTTTTGATTTCCTTGACGGCAATGGAGATGATTAGTGGGTTTTTGCCAAACCGCTATTGCACTCTCTCTGAAATCTTTTTCCAACAGAGTCGACTGGCCATATCCTCTAGTTCCGCTTGTTCTTGCTGTAATTCTGGAGCCTTCCTTTCCCATCCCTTGTAGCTGTTCTTCCAGCTGATGGGCGGGCCAGACAAAACCCAATAGCCACCAGGCCTCAGTACTCGGTCAATTTCACTTAAATACACCCCGTCTGAAGGAAAATTTCTAATTAGTTAACTGAAAAGAGTACATATGCATGTGATATGAATCTCATGACATGTCAACATAATTTGTTTAATGGCTAATAACAGCTTTGTTTGAAATAACAAACTTGTTTTTTCTGCCACTATCTTGATTGTTAATGCAAGTTACCAATGATGGCAAAGAGTAATTGCAGGATTAATATACAGTCTGGAAACTTCTAAGCTTCCAGTTATGTTCAATGTAGGTACCATATAAACTACAGTCTACAAAAGCTATTTTGAAAGACAATGTTCAGTGCACATGAGAGATTGAACTGAAAGCATAAAATAATTTTCTCTCATAGGTTAACTCTCATTGTCCTTTAGAGCAGGATCACTTGGCCTTGCAGAGCTTACTAAAGATTAAATAATTTGCCACATCAAAAGTAGAAATGTTCCTCACAGTAAAACAAATGTTAATAATGGCAGGCATTTAAATAAAAAATAATGCTGGTGTAGAATCTAGAAGCCTGTACCATAACCAGCCCACTGAATAAGGCACCGTGAACAGTGAGCCATGTCGAAAGATCTTGCAGGAAATGGTAGCCTGTAGGTACTAAGTACTCCAAGCATTGCCGGCAAACCACGTTCTAAAGCAAACTGAACTTGAGCTTCGTGAAGATCTCTCGGTGCTATAGACATAGTCAAGATATCATATTCCAATAAATGGGCACCAAAGCTTGCGACCTAAAAAGATAACATATAAGTGTCAAAACCATAGAAGGTAGCTAGGAGGAGCACGTTTAATAAAGTTAGACTTATGACCTAGTCGACAAGAGATCATCGGATGCATGTTAATCAGAGACAAGCTTGATTTATGTAAATGTTTTCACCTCCTAGACTCGGTATTGCCAAGACAGAGCAGCACTTGAAGCAATAAACCGTATAATTTTACAAAAGCATATACGTTCAACAAACCTAAATAGACATATTTTCCAAACGCCAAATTCAATAGGATAAAGATCAGAAACAAGCGCGGTTTGGAACATGACCGGAAACTCAAAAATGGACATTCACTCAAGCCAAACCATTCAAATCAGGGCTAAAGACACCTCCCGGAAACAACAAGACTGAGACAGATTATGTCACTCATCAATTGGATGTTTTAGATAAGAAATTGCAATACTGTAATCAATCGAAACATGATAAGAACTGCAGAACTATCATTAATCTAAAAAACATGATAAGAATTAATGAAGAGCTAGAGAAAAACAGCAGCAAAAACACGAAAGCTTTTATAATTAAGGAGCTGAAACATGAAACAAACCACCACGAATCCGAAAAGGCACTCACCCCACAACCAGTGTCGAGAGCCGTCCTCACCACCCCGCCCTTGATAGGAACAATCCTGGCCATGTTCTTGATGTAGTCGGCGGCCCCCTTGCGGAAGGAAGTCCCTCCGCCCGGAAAAACGAGCTGTTCGCCTTCCAACCTCACCCAGTTCTGGTTCTTCTTCTCCTCCACCAGCCGCTTCGACGGCACATTGACGAACCAGGCCGCGTCCTTGCTCGCCGGCCACCGGAGCGGCGTCCGGTACCCGGCGTGCCTCGGCACCAGGCAGCGCACCTTCTCGGCCTCGCCGGGGCAGTGGCGCTCGAGGTGGAAGAAGCGGCGGGTGTCGAACCGGCCCTCGCGGGCCGGGTCGTGGCAGGGGCAGTAGTCAGTGAAGTTGGCGGGGCAGGGGGAGGAGGTCGGTGCCGTCGGAGGGGAGAGAGATGGCGGCGGCAGCGGTGTGGAGGGGGCGGAAGTCGAGCTGATCGGCGGCGGCGGCGAGGGCGGTGAGGTTGAAGGGGGAGCAGGCGGCGGCGGGGGAGGAGGAGGGGTCGGGGGTGAAGGGCTTGGTGTTCTGGTAGGAGCCGAGGTAGTAGGAGAGTTGGCAGAGGAAGAGGACGAAAAGGCTCTTGGCCATGGCTTTCCAATAGGTGAAGCAAAACCGAAGTGGGCTGCTCAATCTTCCCGCCATTTTTTTTCCCTTTTTTGGTTTGAGCTACTTCTTCTCGATCTTCCAAACTAGTTGGGAAGACGACGAGGGTGACGATGATGCTTCCTCTTGCTCATGTCTTTCTGATCTTTTGATTCTGAACAGTGTGTGCTGCTGCTCGAGCTCTGACAAGCTGGTTGACTTCTTTTGCGCTTACGTTTCTCTAGTCAGACCGTAATGATAATTCACGCGAGAAAATCAATTTCGTTATAAAATATTACAAAATTATTTTTACAAAAAATGTCATTCTCGTGATCTTATTAGATCTCTTTCGATAACTAAATGTTGTTTATACACAATATTTTTAATGTTTAATAAAATATTTATAAATTTAAATTTAAATGCAAATCAACCTGACCAAATTAAATATATCTAATAGTGACTTTAAATCCATTATTTTAGTTGATATGATATTCAAAGCTTTAACAAAAGTAAAGAGAACAAAATCTCTTCCATTCAGGAGGTCTCACATTTTTCTTTTTAATTTTACGTTACAATAAAAATAAAAAAATGTGAGACCTACTGAATGGAAGAGATTTTGTTCTCTTTACTTTTGTTAAAGCTTTGAATATCATATCAACTAAAATAATGGATTTATAGTTACTATTAGATATATTTAATTTAATCGGGTTGATTTTCATTTAAATTTATATTTACAAATATTTTATTAGACATTAAAATATTTTGTATAATCAACATTTTATCAAATATCAATTAAAATATGCAACAAAAAAATAAATTAAAAAATTAGACTCAAATTAAAAGAGTACAAATGTCTAAACTGTACCTCATTAATTTGAAGAAGATACATGATATATTACATTACATTTGTTCCTAGTATTTACGAGGATGACGATGTTTCTTAAAGTTTTTTTATTTTTATAATATGGAGGATCAGAGTTATAGTTGTTTTTACTACATACAATGGATAACTTATTTTAATTAATTTATAACAATTATAAAAAATTCATTAGAATTATCAATTTTATTAGTAAAAAAATATTATTAACTATTTTAAACTATCATTGACTCTACGAAAAGTTAGAGAGGGAGGAAGTGGGTTTGCCATTGTAATCACCTAGTAATAATAATAATAATAATAATAATAATAATAATAATAATAATAATAATAATAACTATTGATAAATGTAAGATGTGCTAGTTTAAGGTGTGTGTGTGCATGCATTTTTTCGTTTTCAGGGGATAGGAAAAGGTTATTGGCAAGCTATCCAAAGTGTCCACTGGGAACGTGCATGCTTATGAATATTGATGATTACCCTTTCCTTTTGTTTGGTTTTAGTTGACATGGATAATTTGTGCCATCTTATTTATATATCTAATCTCATGTATTATCTTCTATATAAGAAAGAAAAACTTGGCAGTCGAGATTTTACTGCCTAGTTTCGAAAACTCAAAATAAAGCCTGGTATAGAAGATTGTACCGGGCTAACAATTAAGTATGAGCACGTTGGAGTAAATGAGGAGCATTATAGGTCACTTTGTTTCATGGACCCATAGTTGAAAAAATCGGCCGATTCCGTGCGGAATCGGCCGATTTAAATCGGATCGGCGTCGCGCCGATCCGATTTCGGGGCCGACTCGGTCGGCCCCGAATCGGGTCGTGAATCGGCCCGTTTCGGCCGATTCCGACCGATTTAAATCGGAATCGGAATCGGCCGATTTAAATCGGAATCGGTTTTTAGGAAATTACCAAAATACCCTAGGTATAATTTTTATTAAATTATTTAAGCATGGGCAAAATGGTAATTTGGATTTAAAAACCTAAATCAAACCCTCTCCCCCCGATTCCGCCGCCGCGTTCGCTCCGCCGCCCTCCGCCGCGCTTCCGCCCGATTCCGCCGCGATTCCGCCGCGATTCGGCCGCCCGACGCTCCGCCCGACCTTCCGACCACCCCACCGCCGTCCGACGCTGCGCCCGTTCCGAACTCACCTTCCGCCGTCCGACGCTTCCGCCGCGATTCCGCCGGCCGACGGTTCGTCCGACCGGGCTGCCGACATCGCCGCCGCGAGGCTCGCCGCCGACCGGGCCGCCGGCGGCGGCGGGGTAGAGAGGGGAGGGTGGCATTCTCGTAATTAAAAGTTGACTCGAGTCTAACCCGAGTCAAAAATAATAATTAATTCTAAATAATTTTAAAAAAATCTTAAAAAATATTTAAAAAATATCATAAACTATAATACATAGAATAATATAAAAATAACATCAATACCCAATTTTAATATATTTATATTGTAAATTGTCAAATTATTATATATGACCGATTAAATTAATTTGGACCGATTCAACTGAACCGATTCTTGGCCGATTCAGACCGATTCCGATTCCGATTCCATGGAAAACCGATTCCGATTCCGATTCCGATTTATGCAACCATGCATGAACCACACTTAAAACACGTCTTTTTAGGCACGCGAGAGAACATCTAAACGGGTCTACCGTCGGGTTTGGTTGGATATTGTTAGTATCAAAGCCGTTATTATATTAAATTTATATACCAAACCCTATTATTTATCATTTAAATTTTACTATTTGAATTTGTCCTGAGCCGAATCCAACCATTTAAACCCGATTATATTATAAAAAAATTAAATTAAACTATGCTATGAAAAATTAAATTATAAATAATTATCTAAAAAATAAAGAGGTTAAATGAACTAATAAAAAAAGTTAAAAATATTAATTTTACATATAAACACACATATATGTTTATAATAAAATTTAAATTATATTAAATATAATTTTTATAACAAATTTTATATTATTAAAATAGGGTACCGGGTACTCGGTGTAATACCTCGATTTTGATTCACTTAAGAACCAAATCAGAAATGTTGCGATCAAGTCGAGTCGAGTCATGTTTAAAGTTGTCGGTCAGTATGACTCGATTGATAAAATAGATCGAAACGACCTTTTTGGTGTCATGAGAAAGAAAGATATTATTAAATACACGTTAAAACTCATTGAACGTAAATAAAAGTAAGAAAATAAATAACTGTGTTGAGCTCAAATGTGTGTACCGTTTATCTGTCCTCCCACCAAAGTCGACTTAAAATTGCAAGACCTACATATATTATATGAAAAATATCAGTAACGAGTATTAGTGGTCCAAAAAATAACTAATACAAACTGGTAAATGGGTATTCTATTACCCATGAAAACTTATAAAACTTCAAAATTGTCTCACATTGGGCAGTAAGCAAACATACTTAAGCAATTGCCGGCTCCCATGTGCGGCTTATAATCATATCCATACATACAACGCTTACGCCCTCACATCTTCCATATCACCCACTACAGTACTCGAGTGGCAAAAAGAATATTTAAGTTAGTGCCATAAATTTTAGAAATGTACTTCTTTACGTAATACCCTCATACACCGCACTACTTCAGGGTTTGGATGAGTATTAGTGTGGTCCATATATATCTCCATACTACTCATTCTCTTATTCGTAAAATCCGTAAAAATGCGTGTACTTATATAATAGGCTTAGGGAAAAGGCATGTATCATACACTTCTAGAGTTTCAATTCAAAAACTAACAAGGGATTTTATCCTTGTAGTTTTATTAAACATGAGTAGAAAACATAGCTAAATGGCCCAACATTAGAGAGATCGGATAAAACACCGCCGATACTACCCTATGTATAAAACACGATTAAACTTGACACGTAATAAGTCAAGCAAAGAAGGAGAGTCTTACGGACTTGTGGTCCAAGCTCCAAGCGTATTTGCACGCCTACGGCAAGCTTGGACTCTAAAACCTATATAAGAACTCACTACTAAGTAAAATACTAACATTTCTATATGATACATGCTCGTGATGCGTGTTCATATTATCAATACATTATAATAAAGAAAATAATGCTAACAAACCTATAAGTAAACATTTGGCAAGCAAATCAATATATAATAATACTAAATAATAAATAAATAAATAAAAGGAACTCATAGATAATTAGATAAACAATAAATATATAAACATGAACATAAATAATACTATATGTATAAAATAATAATATAATTACACTATATAAATACAAGGGTGAACACGAGTAAATATTAACATAGACTCGTGTTAGTAAACATATAAATAAATAAACAAATAAATATATAATAATTCAATAAATAAATAATAAATAGTTAATACTCATTAATTATGAATATTAATAATATCATATTTATACAATACAAGAATGCATAATTAAATACAAATAAATAATCACATACACGTGAACAAATAAATAAATAAATAAATATATATATATATATATATATATAATTTAATAAACATACATAAGATTAATATTAGTAAGTAAATACACCATTAATAATAATAAGTAATCGTATAAACATGCATTATAATCAATAAATATACAAATAATATGAAATGAATAATAATAATAAATAAATAAATAAATAAATAAACAAAAGTAATCATAACATCAAGACATGTTAAATCATGTGAATATCTATCTAAGCTAATATAGAAGTTCTTGAATTACCAAACACGGTGTAAGAATGCACGAAAACGGTCCAAAAATGAGCTGAATTGGACTGAACCGAGCTGAATTAGACCGGATTGGGCTGAGTCAACATGGTTTGAGTTAAATAAAATGCCGGGCTGGGTCGGCTAGGCTGATGAACATGGACATGGCCCGGCAGACTTGGGCATGACTAGGCGAACGCGATGTGGGTAGGCAACCGCGAATCGGGTAAACTGGCCAGACAGGGGCGGCGGTGCCCGTTGCCGGAAAATGCCGACAGCAGTGCGGCTAGGGTCACCCCCAATCGGGATTGATAGGGTGCATCAAGGCAGAGTTGTTGGTGGTGACGATCGGCGGAGTCCAGCTACTGTTGGCCTGAAAATAGCAAGAAAGGGGGCGGATCGCCGCCAAGTGGGGTGAGGTTGCCGGCGGCAATCGTGGCCATGGTGGAGGGCAGTGTCCATGCCAAACTGTAGATCTTAGTGAGAGGAAGCTGCCGGAGTGGTCGGCTTCGCCGGAGGACACTTGTCGGCACCTGAAAATAGCCCGAACAAGTGGCGGTGGAGGCAAAAACCAACAGCAAAAACATCATCACCGGCTGCGACTATGACGGTGTCGGTGGCGATCGTAAGTATGGACTAATAGCCAACCGCGAGGTAGTCATTGCCATACCAATCTGGTGGCTGGGGGCAAGTCAAAAACTCATCGGCGGCAAGCCAAAGTGGTGGCGGTGCTAAAAGGTGTAACTCTGAAAATCAACAGAAATGTTTGAAATATAAATAGGAGAAAACTATGGTTGATATGGACGGCTTAGATCTTGCCATGTGGCACAATCCAAACGTCTAATAACTCGTGGTCATGTAATATACATATGGATAGAAAGCTCAGATCGAGATTGTCTAAAGTCAAAACTAACTCAAATCCTAAAAGTGACTTTATAAGTGGGAATTGAGCCAAAAAGGTTAAATTAGCCTCCAACCCTGAAATCAATCGGACAAAAATCTATGACTCAATCAAGCTGGGCCCATAGGAGCATAATTCGAAGATAAAAAATCCCTATAATGCATGTAAATGAGATACCCTGAAAATCCCAAACGGATACTAAATGCTGCAACGACTTAGATCTAGGTCTAAAATCTTGGCTAACTCATAAAAATCACATGTATACCTCGTGTATACATTGATAGCTTATAATATATAGCATTATAACTGAAACTATCATATACATGTCAGGTATATTTAACCTCTATAATATGTTCATATGGCCATCTGGGCCCCATACATATATTCTAAAAATTAGTCTGGCTCTAGCTCGCTTGATACTGATTCGAATAGAGAAAAACTAAAATCGGGTAAAACCCTAACCTAAAAATAGGATTTTACACTCGGTATTTGAAACCAAACCTAACCATTATAAAACGGCTATCTGGTATCTTAAAACTAAATTTGATTATATAAATACAAAACCATGTTTATTCGGGTTTGGTAGGATCAGGTTTTACCGGTACCCGATTTGACAGGCACCCCTACTGCCCCTGAAAAAGATCTCAAATTCTCAATTTCTCATTTAAAACATTAAATTCGCGGGAAAAAATTAAAACCTTAAATCGATATATCTATATACTTTAGTTGCAAACATACTTTTAATATTATGTTAAATCTGCATTATTCAATTTAAGCATTGTACACTTTTAATTAGTTTCCGATTTTTTAATCTGAAGTTTTATAGAAACACGGCTTTTAGTGAAAATAAAAGTAAATAAATCAATATTTGATTAAATATTGATTACAAATTTTAAATTATTTAATAAAATAATTTTTGAGTAATAAAATATTTTATATTATTCATAATTTTAAAATTTTGCTGAACCCAAGTAGACCTAATTGAACTAAATAACATGAATAGGTATAGGTATGATAATCGATAAATTTAAGGTGCTTAAAACTTTGTTACAAGCCACACTGTAAAAAATAGAGTTCATTCCCTATCGTCCCCAATGTGAAGAGTTCCACAAAGAGTAATGTTAAAAAAAAAAAAGGCCCGTAAAGAATATACAATTTAGCTGGTCATGGGCTTGAAAAAGTGGTAATGGGCCTTGATAAGAGAGCAGTTGGGCTTCTCTAGGCGAGCCCAACGGATCTCTAATCGGATAATTTGCAGTTCTCCGACCAATATTTGAGTCACGCCCGTGTTTGTTCCTAAAAAGTTATCGTACTATTAGGGTTACTAATTGAGCGAGTCATTTCATGAGTATTTAGCATTCGGCTCGGCTTAATTTGACTCGAATCAAATTTAAATCTTACGAGCCGAGCTTAAGCAAGGTCGTATTCGACTTGACTTCACTCAATTATAACTTGAATTCGACTCGTAACTCAATTCAAACTCGACTCTATAAAATAATGTAATAATATAATTTTTATATTATATATATATATATTATACAAAGAAGTAAAATAGTTGAGATAATAAATATTAAAGTTGATGACCTCAAAATTATTGGTTTAATTAATATTAATTATATTTTACATGTTTTTAAAGTATTTTAGATTTAAATATAAAAAACATTAAATAATTTAATTATAATATAAATTAAACGCGACCCTCCCGCTCGATTATCACTCTTACCAATCATACATGTGTGTTCACGAGTTTCACGCGGTCACATAATTTTGACAGGTGTGTGGTCGGTGGCGACTTTCCATAAAGTTGACAGATCAGTTCAATCATCAATGATCTGGTTTCAAAACGCAACAGCATTTTGCTCAATTATAATATGAGTTTGACTCATAATTTAATTTAAATTCGATTTTATAAAATAACATAATAATATAATTTTTATATTATATATATATATATTATATAAAATAGTAAAATAATTGAGATAATAAATATTAAAGTTAATAACCTCAAAGTTATTGATTTAATTCACATTAATTATATTTTATATATATTTTTTAAATATTTTAAATTTAAATATAAAAAATTAAATAATTTAATTATAATATAAATTAAACTCGACGCTCTCACTCGATTATCACTCTTACCAATCGTACATGTGTGTTCACGAGTTTCACGTGGTCACGTAAAGTTTGACAGGTGTGTGGCCGGTGGCGACTTTCCATAAATTTGACAGATCAGTTCAATCATCAATGATTATGTTTCAAAACCCACTACATAACACCATCAAAGCTTGCTCGACCCACATCAACGCAGCTCTCCCCCCTAGTAGTGTCGACAATGGTTATACATCTCGCCCTCTCCTCTCATTCCGGCCCACTCTATACATGACACTGCTATTTGGATGATGTATCTGAAATAATAATAAGCTAACTATGTATTTCGATTTCTTTTGGTTGATTAATGGTGCGATGTATGCAGGGCGACGGTGTGAAGTTGGGGCTGTGGGGTGGGCACGGCGGCAGAGCTTGGGAGTGGAAGGGAACCATCGAAAAGATCCTTGTCAAACATGGTGTGGTTGTCGATTCATTGACCTTTGGCTATGCCAGTGGCGGGGTTACGGTCTGGTCTGAGAAATTTGGTGGCGACGGTGGCAATCGAACCGAGGTTTTCTTCCTCTACATACAACCTTACTTCATTTGCGCTATCGTTTAATGATATGGTACTTGCAACTTTATGTTAGTATATGCAATGTTGGTGCAGGTGTCAATTAAGGGGCCGAATGAATATCTAGTGACGATCAAGGGGACGGCGGGGCCATATCGTCGCCACCCAGACCAGTTGATCACTTCAATCACTTTTGTGACCAACAAGTGCAGCTATGGGCCATACGGCAAAGAATGTGGTAACCCGTTCTCCGTTCCCATCCTGGCGGGAAAGATTGGAGGGTTCTTTGGACGATGTGGGCCATTTCTTGATGCCATTGGGTGCACCTTCGTCTCGCATGTATCCTCCACTTCTTGTGGCACAGAACAGTCTGGGACGGTACTTGTTTTTCAAAGCTTATTTGCCCTTATTTTACTCTATGATCATATGTGTCGTATATTTGCCCTCGTTGTGAACAAATGTTCTGTGTGAATGTGTTGCAGGGTGTGATGGTGGGTGAATGGGGAGGCAGTGGAGGAAAGCCATGGAGGTGGGATGGCCCAATTGAGGATATATTGATCAGGCATGGAACAGTGGTTGATTCAATAAGCTTTGGTTCCACCAAGAACGGGGCTACCGTGTGGTCTGCTAAGTTTGGAGGCGATGGGGGACAACCTGGGCATGTGATATCAATCAAGGACCCGGAAGAGTACCTGGTTACTATCACTGGGACAACTGGGACTCATGGTCGGCCTACGGTCATCACTTCCATTGTGTTCATCAGCAACAAGCGTAGCTATGGACCATACGGCAAAGGAGGTGGTTCTCATTTCTACCTGCCGGTGCAACGTGGAAAAATCTCTGGCTTTTACGGCCGAGCTGGCCGTCTGCTTGATGCAATCGGCATTAAAATGGAGCCCCTTCGTCCTTCTAGTGGATTGGGTCCTCCCCCTAACGAGGAGGTAATATGTTTGAACACTACAACTTTAGTCCGAGGAATGGTTATAGTAGAAACTAATTAGATGTAATACCCATTGATTTTTTCGTGGATATGCAGGGTGACATGCATGTTGTAGGACCATGGGGAGGGCAAGGAGGTAGGGAATGGCATTGGGACGGTCCTACTCACAAGGCTATAGTCATGTATGGGTCTGTGGTGGATTCAATACAGTTTGGCTTCATAACAGAGGGGGAGGTACTGCATGGTCTGAGAAACTTGGAGGCGACGGTGGGAGGCCTAGCGAGGTTAATTTCTCTCTTATTATCATATATGTATATTCTCAAACCAGTTGTGAATCATCTTAATATATATGTATTTATAAACATATATACCATGTGTTGATTTGCAGGAGATACCAATCAAGTTAGCAGAGGAGTATGTGGTAGCGATCAAAGGGACAACAGGGTTGCGCCGCCAAAATGACTCTCTGGTAATTACATCTCTCACCTTTGTCACCAACAAACGAACTTATGGACCATATGGCAAGGAAACTGCAGATCTGTTTTCCTACTCATTGGAAGGAGGCTATATCTCTGGCTTTCGTGGGAGATGTAGCCAATTTCTGGATGCAATCGGATTCAGTATAGTTTCACAGGGTCTGCCTGCCTTTAATTCCCCAATATGATGGACGCATAGTGATTTATATATTAATCACTCTATTAGGTCGTATGTATTATGCACGGTACGTGGTTGTTTGTTGCTTCAAAGAACTTTGCAGGAGTTTGTCTTCAGTACTTATTATGCTCAATGTTGGGGTTCTAAAATCTGTTTAATTTGTGGTACTTCTATACGATGTTATGTACTGATCCGGTTTATTATGCCATAATAACCTTTTTATGTGTAATCCCGGATCCTACTATCTGTGTTCCACTCTTCAAATGGACTACTTTTATATGATTGTATATCAAAAGGAATGAATGAGGGAACTAGGGAGCACATATTCGAATGGAACAGGTTCAATGCTTCTCTTTGTTGCCTCACTGTCTTGCCCCCATCTTGGATTGTAGCCGCACATCCCTTGTACCATTTTTTATGCGAAAAACTTCATTCCTTTACTTTTTCTATTCGTGATGTTGAGTTTTTCATCAGCGAGTGGGGCTAAAAAAATGTTCAACTAGGATAATCATTAGCACATATTGGCTCTTCAGACAAAAAAAGTATATATGCGCAATAACGACTGTTGCATAAACAAACCAAAGGTATGAAAACTATCAATGGCTTTGTATGTCTTGTCTTTTCTCACTACTGTGGCCGTAGAAAGTGGAGATTGAACTCTTCAACGTCAACACTATGATGTCTTTAAACGTTCTCATTTTTAGGAGAGAGTTCAGCTGTAATCTTTTGCTAAGATTTGCAGTTTATTATAAACTCAAATAGCTGGAAAGGTTGATTAAGTATACAATAATCCAGCTCTGATGTAAAAGTTTTGAGTCAACTACGCTTTATTGAAGAGTTTTAAACAACGTCATCTTAGGTTTTATTTGTCAATCTTTTACACTAACTTTAGGTTTGGTTCATGTCAAATCTCCACACCCAAATGATTCTTTTTTCACACCTTTAATTCCCATCCTTCAAATAGATATTAGAGGAAAAAAAAACCAACATTGTCTAATGTAAAGATTAAATTCTCAGTCTCTCTCCAATTTATAAGAAATACAATTTTAAACACTGAATATGTGGTTAGTATAAGGTCGTCTAACAGAAAGAATATAATTTAATATCATTTGAATTATTCAGTTTGGTATGTCAATTGCATATTGTTTTATCGGATTTTCTTAGTTCACTTTGATATCATTTGCATTCTCTAATCTCTAAAGGCCGAATATTTTAGGATAATCTCTAGTGTCAATCAATTTGTCATGGGCCCATGGCTGGCCGTATTTCGGGTAATTAGCGAAGTATATGGATGCAGTTTTCAACCGTAGGAATATATTTTTCGAAGCTAGGTAAAATTTTCTATTAATTAATTTATCTACCATATTAATAACCATAGATACATACAATTTTTTTACTTAACATAAATTTGGCGGGTTTGTCCTATTGTTGTAAAAATCAAAACCGATAAATGAATCAAATTTTTAAAAATTTGAATCGAACTGGTTTAAACATATTTACGTTTGATTTATGACTTATTTTGAATTGACAAATTTAATAAGATTATACATATGTTTGTATAATAATTAGTTTCTTGAGGGTGATAAAATCTAAAGAAAAAAAACAATATTGAAGGAAATTTTTTGCCAAATTATATTTGACTATAAAATAAAGTATCCTTAATCATATTTTATAAATTTTAGAGTTCTAAATACAATAGGCTGGGCGAAAAACTAATTAATCGTTTTAATCATTAATCGTTTTAATCATTAATCGTTTGTGAATGGGTCAATTCAAAGACTATTACAGTGATTCAATATATTTTTTTAACTCGGGATTTTAATATAATTAAGTTGAATCGGATTGGTTTAAATCGATTCTCACACAATTTTTATTTAAAAATGTTAAAAAAATGATTTTGGATTTTTAGAGTCAAAGTTAAGCTCCAGAGGTTTTCTAGAGCAGGAACAACTAAGCAACAGTAGAAAACAATAACCACCTCCGAATATATAATGAATCAGAGCCATCCATGTCGAGAGTCATCGTTTTTGTCGTAAATCATGGTAGACGACGATTTGCAGGCCAAACATATAAATGCATGCCTGGGACTCCTTGTCTTCGACCCTTCCCTTGTTGGCTTGTCGAACATGTAGAAAGGAACGGGGTGAGCAGGAGTCAAAACTCAAAAGGTGCGGAGCAGACGCCAAAGGTGACCAACCAAGCTCTGCAAAAAGGAAAAAAATGGCGTCTTTGAAAGGTTTCTGGACCAAGAAGACGCTCATTGCTCTGGCCTTGGGCCAGTTCGTCTCCCTCCTCATTACCTCCACCGGTTTCTCCTCTTCCGAGCTATCCAGAAAAGGTGCTGCTGTTACTTTTCCTGCTTGCTATAAAATCCATACATGACGTTTTTTTTTTTGGTGTCATGATTTGAGTTTTGGGGCGTGTATGTGATGTTGTGTTGACTGATGATGTGGAGCTAGGTGGCTGGTTTTGCATGTCTAGTTTTATGCAATGAATTTTTTTTTGTTATGTCTTTTGGGTTTTGTATTGGTTGGTAGGAGATTGAGTTGATTAGTAGAAGAGTGAAATTGGTGTTCTAACTGGTATGCAACTGGGTTTTTTTGAATGAATGGTTTTTTTGTATGTCCTTTTGTTTCAGGGATCAATGCTCCAACGTCGCAGTCGTTTGCTAATTATGTGCTTTTGGCTATTGTGTATGGTACTTTTGTTATCTACCGGAGAAAAGCCCTGCAGGTCTGTTTCTGCTCTGGTTCTTATATTTTGATTATCTTCCAAATCAGTAAGACCATTGGTTTAAGTTTCATAACTACTTATGTATATATATATATATATATATATATATATGGGAGAAATTTTGCTTCCACTATTTGCAATTTTTTGTCAATTTTGTGGTAGAATTGGAAAGTACAATGATTGATTAATTAAAAATTATGCTACTTGATTGTTGTCAACTACATCTCTTAGATATTGGGAATATCTGCAAGGCATTTTCGGCGCCTCTGTTTCGAATCTGCTGATTGAAGGAGAATTTCTATATAAATTTATGTCATGCTTCGGTGCAAAGGCACATTGGAGTTCTTCATTTCCAAGTTTGCAATAATAGATGACTATGTTGAGATGTCTTATTCAACAATCATGTCGTAACCATATCCAATGACTTGGAGAGGCATATGATGGTGAAGATGTTAAAACCTCATCTTATTTTCATCCCTTGTTCATGATTTGTGACATGAAGGGAATTGCCGTGAAAACTTGCTAATTTGTTATTGCTTGCGATTTTTGTCATTGTTTAAATCTTGAAGTCAATCATCAAATGATAAAAAGTCCTTGTTGTCGACCCCGGCATCACAAGAGAATGTTTTGGTAATGATGATGATGTGGTTGTTTAACATGGTGGATAAGCAAAGAAAGGGTGACTATGATGGAACTCACTTCTATGGTTTACAAAACCTCCTCTTCTGGAAAAACACTTCTCTTGCTCTTTTCCTATGGCTTTAGTGTACTGGTAGTCTTCATCTTCCAAACAGAAAAATAAATTGTTTAAAGGCCCTAACTGTTTATTGCATCTTTTTTATGATCCTTCTGCAGATGAAATGGTACTACTATTTATTTCTTTCTATTGTCGATGTTGAAGCAAACTTTTTAGGTCAGTTACTCATTTACTCGTTGAATTGATGCATGTTTTTAATATTATATTTTTTGAGGAAAATGAAGAATAGCTTTCACTAAATATTTAGCATCTTGTAGTTGTGAAGGCATATCAATACACCTCTATAACAAGCGTCATGCTTCTGGATTGTTGGGCTATCCCATGTGTGATATTTTTGACATGGATCTTTCTGAAGACTCGCTACAGACTAAAAAGTTTATTGGAGTTGGTATTTGTGTGTCTGGCCTTGTTACAGTCATCTTCTCAGATGTTCACACAGATGATCGAGCTAGTAAGTATATGCATGCCCTGATAGTGTGTTTTTCTTTAAATGATGAAGAATTTCTGGCACTGATCATATGGGTTCAGACAGAATATTTGAATAGTCTGAAAATCTAAATTAGATCTTATATGCTGTAAAAGTAAGAATTATAGATAAGTGACACGAATCACAGTTCAGGGTGATATGTTGTGGATTTGTGACTGGTAACAATGGAATTCTATGGTCATGGTAGTGCTAGTGACACATATAGGCCAGCTTGCACCGCATTTGGTATCATGGTTGAACCGTGTATTCAGAATGGGGGAAAACTTTGCCTATTTTCATGATTCAGGTGCCTTCTTTACGTCTGGAGAAGTGTTTTTGTAGATGCACATTCAGATACACTGCAAGTTACGTCTTGCTTGCATTATTACAATGGTTAGTGCAGGAAAAGTAGATGTGTTTAAACTTTAAACTTAGCTGCAAATTATGCCCTGCTTGCATGATTATCATGGTTAGTGCAGCCGTGCAGGATAGTTGAATGTGCTTGAACTTTTTATGTTTTTTCATAGTCTATTAGTCATTCTGATAAGCAGTGGCTGTGATCTTGATGGCTGATATTAGTATTATTGGTGATACTTTAATTAGATGGTTTGAACCTACAGCAGGATAAAACTTTTTACCGGCATATATTGTTTCTGCAAACATTCTTTGGTGTGCAGCAGAGACTATGGCTGCATTTTTGTGGACATTTCCAACTTCATATATATGCATGTGTTTTTCGTGTATTTTAGGTGGCAGTAATCCTGTAAAGGGAGATCTTCTTGTGATTGGTGGGTCCATGCTTTACGCTGTCAGCAATGTTAGTGAGGTATGCAACGCCTATCCTCTATCATAAAAAATAATTGAATGTTTTTTCCTTTTTGTTGCGGGTACTTATGCAATAATGTACTTCTCAGGAGTTTTTGGTCAAAGCTGCTGACAGAATTGAACTGATGGCTATGCTGGGTGCATTTGGGGCTATTGTTAGTGCTTGTCAAATGTATCCTTCAAGTACCAAGTCTTAAGATATTTAAGGAAAGATTTGACGGTAGAAAAGTAAAAACTAGATAAAAAGCGTGTTAACAATTCTTGTGTTTTAAGAACAATTATATAAAAGGGGCCTGGTTACCTAAATTGATTTCTCATTCTTTTTTATGGATTTGTCGTATTGTATATACTTAAAATAGAAGAAATGATGCGGATGATGCACTGTACGGCATTAGTAGTTATCACCCTCTAGTGATGCATTTTTTCTTGACTGATATTTTAGAAGCATACTTGAGCGCGAGGAACTCCGCTCTATCCACTGGACAGCTTCTGCGGTCTGTCACTCCTTTCTTACTTACTCAAAACATGCGTGAATGCAAAAATATTTTACTGCTTGATTGCTTTTCTGGGCTATCTTTTCTTAATAGGGTACTTAATGTTTATTTTTCCTTAAACCTGCTGAATACTTGAAAGTACCATGAGGGAGGCAGTCCAAGGGTTTCATTAGTTTGTTTATGTACTGGGAATTGTATTATATTCGGCCAAAATATGAGATATACATTTTTAGTTTTATCTCATAATCCATAAAACTAAAGCCGTTTTATTACTGTTTGTTGCCATGAATTTGAGTTGAACTGTATGGTAGGTAGCATAATTTTCAGAATTTATTCGCTACATATGGCTCAAAATAGTTTCTTAATTCATTATGGAATTTTTGGCAGTTGTGCTATTCTAATTTGAGCATCTGGACATCAGCGTAAATATATTATCATGTATCCTCAGCGTAAATTTGATGGAAAAATAGACTTTAAATCTTTTGTAATTCTTTCCTTCGCAGATTCTTCCATTTGTTGGATTTGCAGTTGCGATGTTCCTTTTTTACTCCTTGGTCCCTGTCTTGCTGAAGGTATGGTCAGATGTAAACGGTCCTCCTCCTTGCACATGATAAAAATTACATGTCAAATTGGCAAAATCAAGAAGCTATGCTTTTAATTATTTTTACCTTATTGTACGTTGCCTTTTTACTGATCATAGGTTTGATCAACACTTACGCTTTTATTGATGTGTACCAGCTCTGTACTGCATGCTGCTGAAATCGCCGATAGTTTTTGAATTAGACCTTTTTTTTTATAGAAAAGTGGATCTACTATGTTAAACCTTTCTCTGCTGACATCTGATATGTGGGCCGTCCTAATTCGCATTTTTGCATACCATGAGAAGGTTGTACTCGCATGAGCTTCATCTTATGGTTTTTTTGAAGTTCTTGTTTTTATTTCTATTATTATAGTGTAGTTTTTTTCCAGGTTGACTGGCTGTACTTCATTGCGTTTGGTGCTGTTGCAATAGGGCTAGTCGTTTATTCAGGGTACACTTTGTTTTTAGCACCTAGATATTAATCAAAATGATAAAGATGAGTTATCACTTTCTCTGTTCAATATTCAGGGGTGAAAAGGAAGAGGGTGCTGAAAATAGGCCAGACGTTGCTGTGAATGCTAACTTGGAAGAGAATAAAAAAGATGAAGAGGCCAGACTAGGCGATACCGATATCCAAGAATCTGCCGAAGGCCAGGAGAGGGACACGGTTATCGCTTTTCAAAATTAGCTTCCCCAATAGATTAAAACCAATGCAAATTCGCTCGAGGCAAGGGTGGAACGAATAGCTCCTTGCGCTTAATTGGTAAAATGAAACGGTTAAGTGCCAAATTGATGATAACACAACTGATTATATCTGCAGCTCATGCTTGGAGGTCGCCAATCTAAGTAAGTCAACAATCATATGCTGAGACTTACCAAGGAAATTACGTGTTTGATAGAATAGCACACTGCGGCTGAACAGTGTTTGGTTCCTCTAGGATAGAATAGAATAAATTTATGTTATCTAGTATCACAACATGGAAATTGGTACGCAATGCAAATGTGAAATGTCAAAATCTTGAACAGCACAAGGAGTTCTGGAACATTTCTTTACCTGGATGCCCATCTACTGGGGGATTTGTGGCTAAACAATAAAAATACAGAGGAGAAAACAGGGTCAAGAACTGGCTTGTCATGAACAAAGCCCAGTTACCAACGCTTTTGCATGTGAATAAATCTATGTCACAAAGCAGGTGGGAGTGCAACTTACACTATTTATCCTCGTATCAAATGTTTTACTTAGTAAGAATAGGGTCGTTTAGCCACTTGAACCAAGCTTTTTACCCTAAAAACTGCGACAAATATGCTTTGCCATTGGAAACTGATTGAAGTGCATCCTTCATGGATGTTTAAGAGGCTTGGTGGAAGGGTGCATTTTATGTTGCCAGGAATCAATTTCCCAAAATCTTAGAATTTGATTTTGCTGCGGGGAAGAAGAAATTTGATGACGTAAAAAGAGCAAACTTGTTGGGAGTACAAAGGCCAAGTTATTATGCAGATGACACATGCATGAGGCCACTATTGCGGATATCCAAACTTGATTTTTTCAACACTAGTTGAATTTCTATCTAATGACTTACCTGTTAATATTAGTCAAATTGTTCATGGAAGAAGATTTTGTGGTGGGTAAACCATGGTTGCATAAATTGGAATTGGAATCGAAATCAGTTTTCTAGGCAATTGGAATCGAAATCGGTCTAAATTTGATAGGAATCAGTCTAATTGAATCAGTCCAAATCAGTCATATATAATAATTTAATAACTCATAAATAAATATATAAAAATTAAATATTGATGCCATTTTGATATTATTATATATATATATATATATATATTATATTTTATGATATTTTTTTAATATTTTTTAGATTTTGTTTAAAATTATTTTGAATTAGTTATTATTTTATACTCAAGTCGAACATGAGTCAAATTTTAATTACAAAAATGCTACCATAGTTATTTCTCACCTACGGCCGTTCTCTCCCTCATCTACCCTCCTTCCAAGTCAGCCACCGTCGCCGCCCCCTCCCCAGACCCGACCCGCCCTGCCCCGCCCTGCGCCCGCTGCACCCCGCCTCCCCGCCAGCCCCTCCCTCTCCCTCCCCGCCTCCCCAGTCGACTGCGCCCCTCCCCTCCAGATCTTCCCCCGTCGTAGCTTGCCGTCGCCGCCGTCGGGTAAGTTTAGGTTTTTAAAATTTTAATTCCAATTTTACCATTATTTAAATAATTAAATTAATATTAAACTTAGGGCATTTTGATAATTTATATAAAAACCGATTTTTCCTTTTCACCCCGATTCTGAATCCGATTTAAATCGGTCAGAATCGAGGTGACTCGGCCGAGTTGGATGCCAATTTGGGGCTAACCGATTCGACCCTAAAATCAGATCGGCACACTCCTAATTCAATTTAAATCGGCCGATTCCATGGCCAATTCGTATATAAGTAATTCGGTATAACAGTGGGGGTAAACGTGATCCCTGTTTAAATAAACAGAACTGGCAGTTTGTTTAATGACTCAGAAGCAATTTGCTAAGTACCCAGAATCCAATGCTTCTCTCATCTGTCAGAAAATACAGGCCACTAATCACTTTGCAAATGAGAAGCGCCATGATCTGAACGGGGAATATTCTTGTTGCAGGTAGACATTTAGTGACAAGAAAAGAGGCCACTGTGTCGCGCAGCAAGAACTATATAAGGATGTGCAGTTACCTCACCATTTATGATCCCAGACCTAGTCTTCTCTCTAGATCCAAAGTAGTGTGACAGACTAGAGCAGTGGACTTCAATGAACCACAAAATTGGAAGATAAATGCAGACTTCCAATTACCGATCCCAAAGCAAGATTAATGTTTCTGTATGGTAACACGTACATTCATGGAACTCGCTTAATATGGATTTGAGAAGGTGGTCCATGGATAACTTTTTCCTTGCAGGAGCTCTTCCGGGAATGTAATGGAGGGAAAGGTTACCAAAAGATAAGAGCAGAGAAGAATGATGCACAAAGCTCCAAGCATGTATGGTTCTCATTGAGTTCTCTTCTTGCCAGAATTGACATATTATTGATTCGAATTACTGATATGATTGTGCTCAAACTTGTAGACTACATTGTGTGTGTGGAGTCTTCTAGAGCTAGAGGGAACACAAATACAAGTGGGGCAAAGTCATTTTTACAGCTCAAGGATATATGAACATTCGTGGCGAGATTGAAGGTTGTGTAATCTAGAAATTTGGAAAACGAAGACTCTGGGCCACTCCTACTTTTACAAGTGACAAGTTGTAAACATGAGATTAATGACTGTCTGTCTTGATATTTCTGATAGAGATGGTGAGCCAATGAGGGGAAAATAAAAATGAAGGTAGAAAGATCGAATTAAAGAAGGGAATAGAGACTTAAATAGTCTTTATTGAAATCAAAGAAGTTCAACAAACAAATGCCCCAACATAAACATAACCGAACAAATAGGGGTAATACAACAATAAATAAGATCATAAGAAACAATATTTAATATGCTCATCCAAACTTTGAGCTCATCCTGCCCTTCCTCCATCCTCCAGAAAATCTACCTCGTGCCTCTTCAAGGGGATATTTCATGCCTTCAATTGTACTTTCAAGATTGGCATTGACAAAGTCCAGAGGACCAAGATTAGCCGTTCTAGACAAGTGCCTCCTCTAGTTGCAGAAATTGCTCATTGCACCACTTAAATTGGGATCTGCTTGCACATAAACCCAAAAAATTAAGAAGAAAGTTAACAATAAGAAGACACCTTGTCAAATCAACTAATTAGAACAAGAATGCAATACAGGCGAAATTCATACTTACAGGAGAGATGAGGACGGGGGACGAGCCGCTTTGACCTTAGTAGTGTGTTGGAGGAGGTGGGGACGAGTAGTGATATTCTGGAAGAGGTGATGGAGATGGTGGGGGAGGAGAGTTGTAGTAGTAGGGATCGCGATGAGGGGAGGGTGATGGTGGAGGTGGGGACTTGTAGTAGTAAGGTGGCGGTGGAGATGGTGAGGGAGGAGGGGGACTTGTAATGGTAGGGATCATGAAGAGGAGAATGTGCCGGTGGTGGAGGTGACTTGTAGTAGTAAGGTGGACGTGGAGAAGGTGATGGTGGTGGTGGAGACTTGTAGTAGTAGGGATCATGGGAAGCAGAATGTGGCGGTGGTGGGGGGACTTATAGTAGTAATGTGGTGGTGGAGATGGAGAAGGAGGAGGTGGGGATTTGTAGTAGTATGGTGGTGGTGGAGATGGTGAGGGAGGAGGGGGGACTTGTAATGGTAGGGATCATGAAGAGGAGAATGTGCCGGTGGTGGAGGTGACTTGTAGTAGTAAGGTGGACGTGGAGAAGGTGATGGTGGTGGTGGAGACTTGTAGTAGTAGGGATCATGGGGAGCAGAATGTGGCGGTGGTGGGGGGGACTTATAGTAGTAATGTGGTGGTGGAGATGGAGAAGGTGGAGGTGGGGATTTGTAGTAGTATGGTGGTGGAGGTGATGGAGATGGTGGTGGTGGAGACTTGTAGTCGTAGGGATCATGGTGAGGAGAATGTGGCGGTGGTGGTGGAGACTTGTAGTAGTAAGGAGTTGGTGGAGATGGTGAAGGAGGCGGCGGGGATTTGTAGTAGTACGGAGGTGGGGGAGAGGATGAGGGTGGTGGTGGAGACTTGTAGTAGTAAGGATCATGAGAAGGAGTATGCGATGGTGGTGGTGGAGATTTGTAGTAGTATGGTGGTGGTGGAGACTTGTAATAGTAGGGATCATGAGAAGGAGTGTGTGATGGTGGTGGTGGTGGGGATTTATAGTAGTAATGAGATGGGGGAGATGGGGATGGAGGAGGGGGAGACTTGTAGTAGTAAGTGGGGGTTGGGGGGAGGGGAAGAGTAGTAGTATGGATGAGGCTTGGGCTTCACACATTCCTTGTAAAGTGTCTTGGGGGCATAAGCAAAGGCGTTAGCTTTAAGGACAACTTCATCGTATGTCTTGGACTTCACTCTGAGCAATGCACCAGTCTTACCATTGTGGATATTAGTAGGGAACTTGCAGGGAGAACCCTTTGGTGGCGCGTGAAGCTTAGCCTTGCAAGCCTGGGCACCATATTTTGGAAAATCAAAGCCCTCGACGACAATGCTGTACTTTCCGTTCATCTTGGTCTTTCCATATGCTACAATCTCCTTGTCACCTGCCTTGCATGTAATTTCAACTACAGCACCTGCCCAATACCAACGCCAAAACAATCAACCTCATATATATATATATATATCAACAATTGGAAGCTCTTATTAAATTCTATGTAATGCGTAATCACTAATCTAATGATCAACATTACCTGCGAGGTTTTTCTTGGAGTGAGACTTCTTAGGATATGCCCAGTCGTAACATCTATAACAGTGAACCTTCCCGACTACCTTTACGACCAGTGAGTGGTATTGAGTGTAAGGATCATGAGCGGGAGGAGGGGGAGACTTGTAGTAGTAAGGTGGGTGGGAAACTAGTGAAGGAGGTGGTGGAGATTTGTAGTAGTAATGTGGTGGAGGAGATGGGGAAGGCGGGGGAGGAGACTTGTAATAGTACTGAGGATGAGGAGACGGTGTAGGTGGGGGAGGAGACTTGTAGTAGTATGGATCAGGAGGAGGAGGAGATGTCGGTGGGGGAGGAGACTTGTAGTAGTATGGATCAGGAGGAGGAGATGCAGAAGGAGGGGGCGGAGACTTATAGTAGTAAGGCGGTGGAGGTGATGGTGACGGTGGTGGAGGGGATTTGTAATAGTATGGATCATTAGAAGAGGATTTAGGTGGAGGAGGAGACTTGTAGTAGTAAGGATCAGGAGGTGGAGATGAAGAAGGAGGGGGTGGAGACTTGTAGTAATATGGGGGAGGCGGTGATGGTGATGGAGGTGGAGGGGATTTGTAAAAGTATGGATCAGGAGGAGGAGAAGATGTAGGTGGTGGAGGAGACTTGTAATGGTAAGGAGGCGGCGGTGACGTGTAGTAATACGGCGACGGAGGAGGCGGAGGAGACTTGTACAAGTAGGGGTCGGCCGAAGCTACATCGAGGTTAGTATACACAGCAAGAATGGCCAATGCCACGACCTGCAAGGCCGGCCACGGCCAGCCTCTCGTCGGAGAACTCATTAGCCGGGAGCAGATACTCCGGCCAACTCTTCAATGCGCTGGTGGTGGTGGGTGGAGAAGGAAGAGAGAAGTGTAGCTTGTTCTTGGCCTTGACACAGAATCGTGTATTTATAGTGAGCAGATAATCAAGAGCTCCTTCTTTCATTTTTATAAAGTATACTACATTGTTTATGGGCTTGGTTGTTCTGATGTATTGAATATGATCCTGTGTACGTCGTGCACAATTGTGGCCTTGATCATGAATCACAGCTTATCATTCATTAATAATTAAGAAGTTCTTATAATAATGTGATTCCAACTTTAATCTTTTACAATATTTTATTTATGATCTACTAGCGTCATCTTCGGTAACAAATGGTCGATTTAAGCACCTTTCTACCAAGCATAGACCAATAATTAAACGCAGGGATATGATTGAATATATAGGAAATCGACGTCAAGTAGGAAACAGCAGTTTACTATTCTTTACGGGGAAAAAACAGGTCTCAATGACTGTAAAAGAAGAACAATGAGGAGTTCATTTATGTTGATGTTGGGTTCTTTGTATTCTAGGCAAAGCTGTCCTCGGGATCACGTCTACTTACATTTTATTTTATTTTTATCTATTTGTTTCCTTTGAGCAGAAATGGACGAAGCAATACGACAGTGAAGAACCAACTTTCATCTGCTTGAACTAGGCTTCAAGCTCAAAAGGTTTGCTATTTTTCACAATGGCTACTCACTCGTGAATGAATTAATAGAATTGTGAAAAAGGGTGACGACCACTTTTCAAGGTGAAGTAGATGTGTTAGCTGAACGTCCTAGACATGCAGTTGTATTTGTTAGTGAGCACTGTTTTATCACAAAATTTAATATGTAAACATAGACCATGTTGTATATATATACTTCTTCACAAACATGGCGTTTACTTTACTTTCTTGCTTTCCATGAGCTTTCACTTTTATTCGATATAACTCAAGTGTACATAATTTGTTTAGCTAGCTCAGTACTTTATATCAAAATGTTATAATTTAGAAAGCAGGGTAAATAATGTGTGGAGGGATAAATTAATCTAATTGAAAATATCCAAGGATTAATGCCGTACAACCAGCTTAACATCTTCTACATATACAATATACGTCCTAATATGCTCATCGTGCTTGCATGTATATTAGTTCAAATAATTATAAGCATTTGACTTAGCTTATGCACATGATTCCATGTGGATATCATATGGGTGGCTATATTATCCGGGCCAACCCAAAAAAAAAAAACACAATTTCTCCCAATGAGAAATATAATAATCTTGAGCCAAGTAATCATCAAGTATGTATTCAAACGATCCGATTGATTATATCTATATTTAACAATTTTAATTAATAAGTACATTCTAATTACAATCGCCTAACTTTTTTCTTATTTATTTCCATTTTGTTTAATATTCCTACATAAAATTGTGTCAAATTGTCAAGTATAGGGAATATATAAAACCCAAGAAGGGGCAGATCTTGGTAGCTCATTGATTGTACATCGGCAATGTCCTACACAAATCTCAAATAGATAATGACTATTGACTAGTGATTAATATAATCGCCGACCAACAACGATTGACTTTTGGGGTTCTCCTAGGGCAGAGCTAGCTAATTTAGTGTAACGACGGTTCGCAACTAGAAAAACAAGCATTTCCCGTAAGAAAATATCATTGATCGGTGTCAACTACCGGGGGAGGTTAATTAGAGGTCGGGGATTTAGCTATGGTTGACCTGGTCGGGGATTTAGCTATGGTTGACCTGGGGAGGTCAAGTAAACGTCGGTGAATGATCGGTTGCGTAAAGAAAGAGGAACACCTAATGGAGTTGGGTTCATATATAATATATATATATAGGGTAAAGGTTTCCTGTGCAAGAGGCAGGAAACCCTTACCTGCGCTAGGATAATCTAGGCCGTTCGATTATGATCGAACGGCCTAGATTTTGATAAAATTTTTTCCACCCCTCCTTCGCCGGCGGCCTGGATCCGGCCGTGGCCGGCCGGGCGGGGGTGGGCGAGGCGGGGTGAGGGGGCGTGGGTGGGCAGAGGAGAAGGGGGAGGGCGGTGTCCAGGATCCGGCCGTGGCCGGCCGAGCGAGGGTGGGCGAGGCGGGGCGAGGCGGCGTGGGTGGGCGGAGAAGGGGAGGGCGGCATCCGGGATCCGGCCGCGGCCGGCCGGGCGAGGGATGGGCGAGGGCGGCGTGGGTGGGCGGAGAGAAGGGGAGGGCGGCGTGGGTAGGCCGCGGGTGGGAGGTGGGCGCGTGGGCAGGCCGCCCTCTCGCACTCACCCTCGCCACCAGCCCCATCCGCCGCGCCCGCTCCCCGCCCTTGCCGCCACCCCGCTCGCCCACACCACCGCCGATTCCCCCACCCTGCGCCCCCACCCCTCCCGCCGGCCACAACCCTGCCCCTGCTGCTACGCTCGCTAGACCCCGCCTCCGTCGCTCCCTCCGCCACCTCCCACCGCGCCAACCATGCAACGTTATCGCCATCGTCATCGGCGCCGGAGGAAGGTAGGCGACAACGACTTGCGGCGCTGGAGGAAGGATGAGGTGTACATCATTGGGTCGTCCTTGTAATCGGATGGCGACATCTGATTAACCTTTAACTCTTTCACATTCAAATATTTCATCTTATTTGTCTGGACCGAATCTCATTTAGTAATCGGATGGTATCATGTATTAGTCTTATGGGCAATTGGGCGCTCACCACTTAACTGTTTGGCTTGTATGATGAGCAATGCGCTCTATCTATATATATATATATATATTAAACTCATTTTTCGTTCTCAATTTATAAATTTCAAATCAAGTAGAAAATACTGAAGGGAAGCCATGTCTAGAGCATGATTAATGGACAAACCACTTCAAATAGCGTACATTACTATCTAATTAGAAAACGCGGGGTTGACGACGACTAATTAACCGATGGGCAGTCGTTTTTTATATAAGGGGAATGCCATAAATCAAACATTGATCATTCTAAAAGAAGAGCTTCTACTTGATTCATAACCTGCAAGTAGAAGAGTCGAAGACATTGATTTGATCATTCTAAAAGAAGAGCTTCAGCTTGATTTATAACCTGCAAGGAGAAGAGTATAAGACCATAGATCAAGGCTCATAAAAGCCTAGCGTATTATCGGCCATGTGAGCTTCAAATCACGGAATGACAATAGTCAGCTCAAACATACAGCTGTTTATATGCCTTGTCCAACCCTCCAACTCTGACTTCCAAAAGAGATGAATATACTAACACCACAAGCAAATACTGCACCACCTCTCACGGTGGAGTAGATTATGTCTGCTTTCATTAAAAAATGCTTGATAATCTTTGGACAGTGCCATCAAGGGAATATAGAAACTTATAGAATTATTTAAAAAGCCCAATAGGAATGAGATATTAGATGTGTTTAAAGTAGGTAATTGGCGGCAAATGTAGGGGTGCTAAACGAGTGAGGGAGCCGAGGCTCGAATAGTTCGAAGTTCGTTCGAACTCGACTAGAAATCGAACGAGTTTTGAATATATATGTTCGAGCTTTATATTATTTGAGCTTGATTCGGCTTAAATATACTTAAATTGTTTAATTTTGATGAATTCGAACCCAGCTCGTTCGTGAACTCGAAACTGGCTTGATTATAAAGTCAAAAATAACTCACTTGAAAAAAATAAATTTGGAAGTCAAAAATAACTCACTTATAAAGTCAAAAGTTATTTGAACCACCCATTCTTGGACTTGAATACCAACCATTTAAACTATCTCACTGTGTTGTTATTATATTATATAAAAATAAATATAATTAATTATAATTAAATTTATTAGTATGTATATATATATATATATAATATAAAGACTATATTATATATTATTTTATCGAGTCGAGCTAAGAGTCAAGTTCAAGTTATAATCGAGTCGAGTCGAGATGAATACTATCTTGTTTAAACTCGACTTAAAGGATTCGAGTTCGAATTTGAGTATTTAAATATCGAATTTCGAGTTGATCCGAATCAAATGCTAAATACTTACTAGCTGATTCGTTTAATTAACAGCCCTAGGCAAATGGTCGTTAATAACAATTATTTGTGTTTTCATGGGGCTAATGACAATGGACCGGCACCCAATTAATTTAAGCCACAATCAGAAAACTTAATTTATGCCATTGTTTAGTAAGTTTCCAACACATTACTTTCGATGGGTAGCGCCTCGGAAATGGTCCTACCCCGTGGAGACGTGGTAAATACGAGGGCTCGTTTCTTTGATTTCCACTGTTAGCAGTGACAGACATACATGTTTGTCATTTCTCTGGAAATACGATTCCGCCTCCTGATTTCCTACTTCTACCTGAGAAAGCCATCCGCCTCCTCCCGATCGCCGCCGCCGCCGCCGCCGCGCCGCCGCCGCCGCCGCCGTAATTGATCTATTTCCATCCTCTCCTCTTGTTTTTTTAAGTGATTTATTTATTGGTTTATTTTTATATCGCTGCCTCTGTATCTCTTATGGTTGGATGTTCATGCAGTAATTTTAGGTTTAGATCCAACCAAGTTAAGAACTGAATGTCAAGATGACAACTCTGCGTATGCGATGGGCTTTTGCGGCCAAATTTGTGAGGTGACTGGTGATTTGATACTGTTTGCTTGCTTGTATGTATATGATGCAGTGCCTTCACTACTTAGCTGCATTATTATTGCTATTATGTATTGATTTTAAGTGTTGACTAGTTTGTATAGTTGAGTTTGTCTGTTGTTAAGTTATTAGTGGGAAAATGGTTGTGGGGTGATAAAGGGTTCAATGCCAGTGTGGTTTGTCAGAGCTGTTTCTCTGTAAAATAGTGTTTGCTGCGTATGTTTGGCTCCCGTTAGTTCTAAATAACTAAATTATAAGTTGGATTTGATGCCCTACACATTTTCAGGTTAGATTAAGCAGGCTGTATTTTTTCACGGATTGAAATGTGAGGCTAATAGCCTACAAGAGCATTAGTAGACTAAGGCTAAGTTTTGAGATATAGAAAATTTTAATATAAAGAGGACAATCTCTTAACTGTCTACAAGGTAGAAAGTCTTGGATTTTTCTTACAGACCAGACCCTTTGGACAATGGTGAAGGACTTTTGCAATATCCTATGAATGAATACAGTCAGTGACCGGTTTTTACACCTGATCACTTTCAAAAAGCACCATGTTGGAAAGCATGTCATGTCTAAAACTGTTTACGAAAATTATGATATAGGTTCGATATTTGAGGCTGTAATTATAGGAGAATGATGAGAGGTTTGTTGGAAGTGTTCATAGTCAAATAATAACTTTATTCTAAGCAGTGGTGCTCTTGATGTTTTTCTTTTGCATGGTGCATATGCTTTATGATTGCCTGACGAAAATGCAAATTTGTGGAACAATATTGATAATCCAATTATGACTTTATCCTACTCAACTGTCATCCTTATCTTTTTTCCTTTGTTATATGAATTTTGGGATTCAGGTTGCATTTGGATATTATTTTTGTCCCCCATTCAAGGATTCGACATACAAGCATGATGCCATATGGATTGAGTGAAACAAAAAGTAAGCCATTTTGAAGCTTTTGGTGTTGAGACGTAGTTGCTGATGAAAATACAGCATCTTTTTCAAATATTTATCAAATTAATAGTAGCTTGTTTTGATGAAATGGCATTTGATTTGTTGTAATATTTTTAACCGTTTATGCTATAACTTTATTATTATTAATATTATTACTGCTGTTGTTGTTGTTGTTTTTGTTATTATAATAACATTGTTGTTATTATTTCAACAAAGTATTTGTTGTTGTTATCTCAGCAAAGTTGTTGTGATGGTTATTTGGAGCCTATTGTTATGTGAACTTTTCTTGGCTTAGTGGTTTTATGAATAGTTGTTGGAAAAATTTTGCAATATAATTGAGCTTTGAATGTCTATTTCTGATGATAGAGGAATTTACAGGAAATAGTGACGAAAAAACAGAGAAATGTAATTCAAGTATCAATGTAACTGGAAATGTAATTTTTATATAAAATAAGACTCTTAATTTTGCATGCCAATATTGGATGATATAAGCACAAAAATGATTAAGGAAATCAAAAGGGAGGCAGAAACTTGGAGGACTGCAGTTTTTGCTACATTTGAATCTTGACAGTGGTTTGCTTTTGTTTATGAATGACGTTAGCTTTACTCATAGATTTATTATTTTCCTTATTAACCATTATAACTGTTTTCAATTTATCTATTGCCAAATCATAGGTTTGACAGGTGTTATTTTGATTTCGTTTTGAATTGATATCTTTGAAAACATGTGCAGAAGTTGGCATTGGGTTCATAGGATTTGGGATTCTTTTTACACTTCTTGGTGTCATTCTTTTCTTGGACAGAGGTTTACTTGCTCTGGGAAATGTAAGTTAAATTTTCATTTTGTTTCATTCCAATTGTTCCATTCTACTGGTTAACTAGATCCCTCTTTGTGGCAGGTTCTTTCACTTTCAGGAATAGTAATTTTACTTGGCTGGAGATCAACAGTGCAACTTTTTACAAAGGGGTAAACTTCAAGGTAATTATAGTGGACAACCACAGGAGGCAGTATGTAAACAATGGCTAGCGTTTTGTTATTTTAATAATGAAACAAGAGTTTGAAAGGAGATCTAGTGATTTTACTCGTTTTTCCTTCTCAATTTCAGGGTTCAGTGCCATTTCTTGTTGGGCTATTTCTGATATTTACTCGCTGGCCTATACTTGGCATAAGCTTAGAAATTTATGGTTCAGTTGTTCTCTTCAGGTTAGGCTTCCCCGTGTAGTTCCATGCGATCCTGATCATTTTCTTTCATCTGTCTAATTATAGCAAGAATGTTATCTTATGCAGTCATTTCTGGCCATCCATCAAGGCTTTCTTCTATCAGATTCCGGAGGTAGGATGGATCCTGCAGTTCCTATTCCGGTGGTAATGGAGCATTTGCTTATCTTATATGGTTTTAAACCTTCACACCATTACCTTACTTGCACAATTAATCCTTTCACAAGTAATTACCGTCATTGCAGATAATGAAGATTTGAAGAACTTCTCAATTTGAAGCCTACTAGTTTGAACTTCTTAATCTGAAGGGATACCCAAGTGAAGTAACTTCAACTTATAAAACCATAATTACGATGTTTGGCTTTTGTATAATTTCTTATAGTTATATACTATAACAGATGCCCAAGGGAACTTTCCAGCTTCTGGGTAACAATATATCTCGTTTTTACTGACCAGTTCTAGACTGTGATGTTGTACTCGATGATGCTAGCAGTTACCATCTCTGATATGATGCTGCAGAGACAATCTTTTTGGCAACTTATGCATTTTACTGTTAGATCTCCACTGGAGAATTGGTTGTGAGGGAGTTATCGTGCATGGTGGTACCCTGAACAGCCAAGTTGATTGAAGGTGCGAAACATATGCTATAGTCCCCAATACAACAGAAGCTATGCGAACGAAAATGAACTATTTCACGTTGCCATGAATCTAAGCTACTGGGGAAGTGAGCCAATGGATGGCCCAGACAATGAAAAGAGTAGTTAACACTTTTATGGGTATCCAATAAATGCCCCCAACTGACCTGTGATGAAGCTAGCTAACAATGTAGGCACATTGCTGCCTTATTTACGTATCTTCTGGCTTTCGCGAGGCGAGCGATAAATGAATGAGAAGCTATTCAACTCAGTCCAAAATTCGAAGGGGCTGTACTAACTGCGTTGCACTCTGATGCAGTAGACGATTAATGCTGCATTGACGATAGTTCTATACTTGTAGTGAAGAAGTGCCAGTAACTGCCTCAGCTGCGCAGGAAATGTGAAGTAAAAAAATTGACAATTGATTTGGAGGCAAGAAGAGTCGCTTATTATGATTTTATATCAGCCTTTGGAGATGAATACAGATGATGTCATTCAGGTTTGGCAAGTAGGTGCGTCCTTAAATGCCTTCATCTTTATGGTTTAACGTCCTTCACATAAAAATCAGATGGTCGCATCTGATTCATGCTACTGCTTGTTGAGAAGGTTGTATCGTCAAAGCAATTACTGTTTGATACAGATACAGGCTCGTACCTCATATATCTAAATACGATCTGGTGGCCTGCTTCAGAAGGTTGATCGTTTCTCATCAAAAGTCAAGAAGGATGACCAGCTTTTGCATTGAACGCCCAATTGGATACTGTGTTTTGCTTCTTGGCCGCTGGCCAGGCTGAAACCATGCTCTGTATAAGTTCTTCTGCCCGGGCCAAATAAATTGCTGCCATTTTTTGATTGTGTGATGCAAAGTAACAACTGTAGATTGCATGGAAGTGACATAAGCTCGATGATAGGAGTGTGAAGAGGATACAGTATAAAGTCCCTTGGATTGAATAAGCGGCAGCAAACTCCCTTGCTCTGCAACAAAAATTCTTGTTCTCAAACTCCTCATAACCATTATTCCCACCACACTATACGTAACACCACGGGATAAGCACTGGCAAAGCTGCTGCATGTATTTTATTTCATATTTGCTCAAGGACACAACAAGTACCTGCATTTGTTTCACCTTTGATTGAATACAGGCCATTTGACTACCATACTACGTAAAACTGTAAAAGTGAATGGTGTTCCCAAGCACCGGAACTGCAAGGAACCGAGTAATGGAAGAGAAATTGTTGTTGATGTCTTGAGCAATTACATCAATCTGAAAGAAGACAATTATTGTATAAGAAGAGTGAACGCAATAATAAATTTATCAAAAACTTGATTGTCAGCACTCTGGAGGCACATTAATTAAGAGAAAACCAACTACCGCACGGGACGTTCTGTACGTATCTGCGGTAGATGCGCCGGTATACTTATTCAATAAGGAAAATAAATACAAAACCAAGTTATTAGATTCATGCCTTACCAGCGCTCAAAGAGAAATGAGCTGCAATTGATGGGTGTTGTTGGCACTGCCAAAGTTATCTAGGCACACTACATTTATTTCTATCTTTCCCTCTGAATACCCTTCTCCCTGATCAACCAGTTTCTCCCCATTTGTCAATAATATCATGGTAGTATTTACTGTTACAGATTTTCTTCCAGTGGGTATACAAGTTGAAGTTTATACTTCGAAGCTGAGATGACTGCGTTTGGCGAAGATAGGAAGCAGGCAAAGGCCAGGACCGATCAACCCAATACTCATTTTGGTCCTGTTTTTCTAGTGATTCAACTGACATGTTATGAGAAATTGTCTGAATAAATTGCTACAAGAACTGAAACTTATTCTAAGCAAGTTCATATAAGAAATGGAGATAAATTGCATATCCAACACTCATATTCCTCAATTTTTACCTGATATTCTTGAGCCAGAAGAATTGAGTTTTTTTCCCTAGTTTCATCTTTGTGGACGTTGTAGTAGGATTTCTTGCATTAAAGGAGTCTCTACTTGTCAACTTAAATGCATGGCCTGCCCTCCTCTTAATGGGGTTCAATTAAGGTCATTTAAGAACCGACATTAGTATTCACGCCGTCCTGCATGACCATCTCATCCATCAAATACAGAGAATTCGACCATCTCCAACATCGGCCATTTTTCACTAGCGAAGTTCAAATTCCTCCAGTATTTCTCGAGTCTCCTCTTGAAACAGCTCCCCAGTCTGGTTCTTCCTCTATCATCATGTTCATGAACATTGATCTGAACAGAGAGAAGATGATGGCCAAGAAGTATGCCCGGCAGAAGGAGGAACTGTCTTCCAGTGGGGAAGAAGATCCTGAGAAGAAGCGGAAGCAACTCCGGAGGGTGATGGAAATTCCAGAGCTATCCTTGGGGCCATCCCAGTTTGTTCCCGAGGAGAGTACAAAAAACTCTATAATGATTACAGAAACAAATGCCAACAGGAAGAGAAAATTCTGCTGGGACAACCTGAAGAGTGAAGCAACTGTCCAGACCAGTGTTGAGCTCCAGGCCGGAGATCCCTTGCCTTTGGACTGGGAACAATGCCTAGACCTCGACGTAATGTTCTTTTGATGGGTATCTTTCAATAAATTAGAATTTCCCAAGTTGTCATCCTTGCATATTCATATGATAGGAGTAATACTTTTTGAGTCATAAACACCACCATATGATTGCAGAGAATATTCGGGGTCACTAATCATTGTGCTCATCAAGTAAATCTTATCTGTATTCCTTCTTGTTTAGAAGCTAGTATTATGAGCATGTATATGAATAGTTATCATGATTATTATCAGTAGCATCATCCATGTTGATTGCTTCAGCTTTAAACTGCAATTAACAGTCAGGGGAGGTGTATTACCTCAACAGAAAGACTTTGAAGAAGAGTTGCAGCTGGCCGAAGGACCAAAACCTGGACCTGGAACTCAACATGTCAACCTTCTCCACCACTGATGGCAAGGGAGCTATCATGACTGAACGCACAGATAAACCCACCAATTCAAATGGAAGCATGGTGGCAGTGGCATGTCAGAAATGCCATCTACTTGTGATGCTTAGCAGATCTTCTCCGTCTTGCCCAAACTGCAAGTATTTTCATGCCTTTCCCATGAGTCAAAGTTCAAGCCCTGAGATAACCAGTATAAAATCTTTGGAAACTCTCAGCCTTTTAAATTAATATCCGTCGAGTAAGTGTTTTCTGGTAATATACAGGAAAATGCTTCAGGGTGGACGTAATTAGGGAAGTTCTTCATGCCTTTTGGAATTACTAGGATGTCGGTCCAGTGTCAATATTTGTCTAAAGTTTCTCTATCAAAGCTAAAGTGGTTATCGTCTCATAGATGATTTGTCAATTTTTCTTCTATTTCATCAACCTGTTTGGTGTGACTCCGGGCCGTATACTCACTCCAATCACCTTTCCGATTATCCGTACAACAAGCTGGCTTTCAAGAAAAGTAACGTACTTCTAGTTTCCTTTTAAAATATATACTATAAGGACCTATATACTATACTAGGCCGTAGTCATGATTTCTAGGATTTAACCATGAAAGTATATTCATAATACAGTTATCTTTCAGAAAGAATAGTTCTGATGAGTGATGACCAACCCTAAAACTGTTATAGGTGGCTAGCAATTGAATGATCAATATGATCCACAATGATGCTTATGGAAAAGCCTACTAGCCTGTCAAGAAAAAGCAAAGGCATGCTATAGAATTTGCTGAAAAAACGTAAAATACAATTCAAAACAGCATAACATATATTTTTTTAAAAAAATAACTAAAATATGGAGTTTGCATTATAATAAAATTCACAACTTGAAGCAATCATAAATGATCTGTCAAACAGTAATCTGCTCAGAATAATGTTGAAGCTTACCATGAACAAGCGACTTAGCAGGGAGCATTGTCAGATGACGTACACTGGTGTTGCACTTGTGCGAGCCTCGAAGGAATAAATAAAAGTTCTTCGAGCCTATGATGCTCCACATATGCATTCCAAAAAAGGCATCTCCGTTGATTTTCTGGTTTAGCTTTCAGCAACATAGTCTAAACTGATGAACTTGAGCAGGAGATTATAAAATACTGATAAGTGAAGAGAATAAAAGAAAATGCTCCTCTTGTAAAACAAAGCTTTGATTTATTTGTGGAGCTCAACCACAAGCTGGAGAACACATACCTCTGCTCTTGAACTTTGAGTTAATTTAATCTAACCAACCTTGTTTCCTTCGTTTCCAGATATTTCCAACTTCCAACCGCAGGAACTATAGGTTCAAGGCAAGGCTTCACTCAAATAATCAGCTCTAACCCTGAGTATAGCCATAAAATTTAAAAAGAGGTAAATATTTGCTAAGGCGCCTGCCAAGCCCAAGGGATCAAAAGAAGAAACTGACTTTCACATCTTGAAGGCATTGTGCATTCTCAAGGCTACTATGACATTTCTAGCATCTGAATTACCTTGTTCTCTGCTGACAAAAACATGCACAAGAACGTGCAGTCGTGATATACCAAGTCCATGGACGAAATGACCGTTATCTTCTGATAAGCTAGCCAATGGAATAATTTCTATAATGGAAAAGATTCAGAATTAAGATCTTCATCTGAAATAAATGAGCATGGACAACTTGGAACATAGCCTTCCAAATTCAACTCAACGTATATATCATGCAAAATTGAATATATATCTGCCTGTTGAGGATGAGATTTATCAGAAACAAAGAACTCATGAAGCCTATTATTCACTTCAATCAAACTACAACCGGGGTTTTTCTTGATTCTGTTCAACCTCATCATGTTTCTTACCATCTTAACGTCATCCCATCTTTTCCCTGCGGCATACGCACTCGCTAGAAGTACATAGATACCACTGTCATGTGGATCCAACTCGATCAGCTTTTCACCAGCACGTTTTGCTATGTCAATATGACCATGAATTTTACATGCATTAAGAAGAGCACCCCATGATGCCTTGTCAGGTAATGTTGGCATTTTCGTTATAAGCTCATAAGCTTCTTCCAAGAGGCCAACTCGACCTAGTAGGTCAATCATACAAGAATAATGTTTTACCTTCGGCTTAATGCTATAAACTCTCTCCATATCCTCAAAATAGTTGCGTCCTTCACTTACCAAACCAGAACGGCTACAAGCAGATAACAAACCCACAAATGTTATATCATCAGGGCTCATCCTTGCAAATATCATATTTTCAAATATATAAATGGCTTCCATACCATAGCCATGTGCAGCAAATACGGCAATCATACAATTCCAGGAAACTAGATCCCGTTTGGGCATTTGACTAAACAATTCATGGGCCTTATCAATATTTCCGCATCTTCCATACATATCAATAGATGCATTCATCACAGGCAAAGAAAATTTAACCTTCATTTGTCCAATGTAGTCATCGTAAATTCTTGCACCAAGATCCAAGCAACCCAAATGAGAACAGACAGATAAAACAGTCACTAGAGTATCCTCTGATGGCCTCATACCTGATTGCTTCATCTCGTTAAACATATCCAATGCTATCTTAGGCTGATCCAGTTGAGAATAACCTGCAATCATCGCATTCCAGGATACAACATTTCTCTCAGGCATCAAATCAAATAACTGTTTCGCTATTTCCATTTTCCCTGATTTTGCATATCCATTTATCATT
Organism: Piper betle; assembly: GCA_033002965.1. Lineage (NCBI taxonomy): Eukaryota > Viridiplantae > Streptophyta > Magnoliopsida > Piperales > Piperaceae > Piper > Piper betle. The sequence continues at coordinate 148,750 of JAURVB010013739.1, read as the reverse complement.
GTAGTCCATGTGAACACATCTTTATATTCCATTGTGTTAAATGTATCCGAGGCAATATCTAAGCCACCACACTTAACGTGCATGTCCACTAGTGCATTTAGCAGATTTAAGCTAAGATTGGGAATATTTGCTTCTATATATTGGTGAACACATCTTCCTAGAACCAGAATACCAATCTGTGAACAGGCAGACAAGACTGTGATCATCGTAACTTCATTAGCTTCAACATTTGCAAAAAGCATGTGATAAAACAATTTCAACGCCTCATCTGCCATATTGTTCTGGGAATAGCCATCAATCATAGTGGTCCATGTAACTACATCTCTGTCAAAACTTTCATCAAACACAAGGCGAGCAGCTCCCAAAAGGCCAAACCTTACATAGAAATGCATGAGACCATTCCGCACGAGAAGCTCTATAGCAAACCCCGACTTCAAAAGCAAAGAATGCACAAATTCACCCCACAAAGGATCCAAGAACTGCTCACACGCCTTGAGCGCAAAGACAAACGTCCTACCATCAACCTCAACACGCCCCCGAATCATCTCACAAAACACATCAAACCCGAATTCCGGAGAACTTGCCCGACAAAATCCCCTGATCATGGTGTTCCAAATATACACATTACGATCATAAATTTGTGAGAAAACACGGCGGGCATATCCCATGTCACCGTTGTCAGACAGAGCACAAAAAGCTAAAACTCGGCTGGCAGGGAACCTGTCAGCCATGAGCCCCGCCCTTGTCATGTGACCATGAATCTGCTTCAGATGGAACATGGAATCGCAGGACTCCATGAGTCGAAGCACAGGGTGGGTAATAATCAACCGTGAGGCGGAATTCCACGAAGATTTTGCAGAAAAAGGAGAAGAAGAAGAAGAAGAAGATGATGATGAAGAAGAAGTATGTGATGAGCAAGAAGAGGTGGTAGAGAAGGACGAGAGGTTGCAGAGGGTATGGAGATGGGAGAAGGAAGGAAGGCGCAGAGAAGGTTTGGAGAGGGAATGGCGGGAGACATAACGGTCGAAAAGATCGTCCCGGATGTATTTGAATTTTGGTGGGAAGATTTATCGGGTAAAGAGTAAGTGGGCTTTAGGAATTTGGGCCCATTTATGAACCCTAGTGGGCTTTTTTCGTAGACGTCTTTATGGGCCAATTGTGAGATTTTTCACGCTAACGTATCAAATATATTTAGCAACGCCAGTTAATCAATACGCCCCCGTTAACAACTACAAGATAGCTGGCATCCATCGGCATCCCCTTAAAAATTAAAAATTTAAAGGTCTTAATTAGCTAAGCTGGTCGGCTAATCCCAACCTCCTGCTTCTAGTAATCAAGTGTAACAAAATACTTTTCAAGGTCATTTTTTCACCTTGTTTGATTATTTGCTTGCATCACTTTAAAAAAACAAAAGGACTTTTCTCCCCGTTTTTCAACGTTATTTTTAATCGCGGAAATAAACTATAGGTTTTTTCCCCCGTTTTTAGAATATAAAAATATTTGAAAGTGAGTATTTATTAATCATATTTTAATTTTTCTTTACCCAAAATAAAATATATTAATCTTAAAACGTAGAGAAAAGTTGGGCGGAGAAAAATTTCTCCACCATTTTTTAGCGAGAAGAAAAGTTTGAAATTAGCACATATTTCTATTTAAAAAATTTTCAAATAAAGACATAAATCTAAGTTTTTCCTCCATCGAAAAATTGGTGTGAAGGTGGCGTGAAACAATGTACCAATTTTTTCCTCTACATTTTATCTAATTGTGGAGAAAAATCAATTTTTTTAGTTCATTATAACAAAAATTGGTTTTTCTTCACGTTTTAAAAAATGGAGCTCCATGTTTTCTCTACACTAATTTTTTTAATGAAGAAAAAATGTAGATATATTTTTCTATTTGGAGCTTTTTAAAGTTAAGTATGGGTTAACTTTCACACTCTTGTCCACGTCAAAAAGCATTTTCTCCACTCAACTTTTCTTCACGTTTTAAAATCAATGAACATTTTTTGAAGTGGATAAAAATTAGAAAATTAATACTTGTTCATCTTCAAATATAAAAAAATCTATAGTTTGTCTACATGGTTAAAAATGATATGGAAAAAACGTGGATTAAAACATTGAGAAAAGTCTTTTTCTTTTTTGTAGTGGAAATGGTTGCTGGTTGTGAATTTAGAAGAAAGTTGGAATTGAGTTTAGAAGAGAAGAATTGGAGGGTAGGAGGAAGACGAAAATGAGTTTGGGAAATAAAAAGCACTCCTTTTCTACATTTTTTCTCACACTCACACTTAAATTGAAATTAAAATTACAAGTTAATTCATTCCTAAGTGAAAAGATTTGGGATTTATTCAAATGACTAATTAGCCAATATGGCAACCCACCTCTTAGTATTTATTAAAGTCCCAACACATGTCCATTTTAAATGAATATGAGATTTTTCTCAATATATTCTATAATTATTACAATGTATTTTTTTATTTAATTAGAATTTATTCTTATTTATAAAATCAAACTCTATCTCTACAACGTGTACCTTTGCTTGATATGCCTCATATAAGTCAAAAGCCTATATCAATCAATCAAGGAACTAGAAGCAAACCTTTGTAACACCACGATAGGTTGATGTTCTTTGTCCGAATATGTCGACTGTTTTCTTAGGCATGATCTCATTAGAATCGTTTTGTCCATCAATACCAGAAGAAGCAATTTCCGAATTGTCGGTTACCAACCGAGTTTTGCCGGCCACAAGCATTCATGCTGCCTCCTCCTTCACCACCGTAGGAGAGAACATAGTCGCTAAGGTTACCAAGCGACTGGCAATGGAGGGATACGTTGTGGCATTGGGAAAGGTTTGGTTGATTGTCATATGATTGCCCACCAAGCATGTTCCCTAGGTTGCACAGATTTTGGTTGCAGATGAAGTTCATGGATTGTTACATGTCACTCATGCTGAAATGATCTGCACATTTTAAGACATGGAGAAAGAACATTATATATGACCACATATACATCGAATATTTTGCTCACTTCTTGCACAGCTAGCCCAAATGGGTTTTTACTAGTTTTTCAAGCCAGTTTCTTACCTTGGTGTTGATGACCACTGTTGAATGCTTCCATGATCCCAAAATGGTCGGATGTAGAACCCGGCGGTACATCAAAACGTTCACCGGAAACAGCTTGAGCACCATCAAGGCTTTGAGCTTGTGAAGATAGCTCTTCGGGAGAAAGTGAAGCCCGAGCAGGAGTTCATGGATGCCCACCTTAAAAGCTTCGCTAGTAATGGGAGGGGAAAAATGATATTTCCATTATTTCTTTCTAGAATATGATTATATAAGCAAATGACAGAGAATGATGGCAATAAATGGATTGAGGCCGGCTCAGATCTTGCAGTAACAAATGGAGAGGAATTTTCGGAGAAAGAAAGAAGGAGAAAGTCTGTCGCAATTGGAAGCTGTTACATTGAGCAAGGCGTTGGGTCGTCTGGAAGAAGACAGGGTATCGTTTATAAAATTTTCGGTCACAACTAAATGTCATAAAATTACAACTTTCTCGCTCCAAAATCAGGTTATTTTTAACAATTATTATCTTTTACCAATGGAAATATTTATTACTTTTATTTTTTATATAATAATGAAAAATTGTGATAAAATTTTCTTAAGATTTTATTTAAAATTTTTTATCACTACTAAATGCCCTATAATTACAACTCACTAACTCCAAAATCGGTTAATTCTAATGGTCATCATCTTCTACCAATGGAAACATCTTTTATTTTCTTTTTTATATTGTGATAAAATTTTCTTGAGATTTTTATAAATATTTTTATTACAACTAAATATCCTATAAAATATTTAATAACATTTAAGCATAGTGTGTGTGCATCTTGCAGGTCACTACTTACAACACTTTGATTTCGGTTCACTTAAGAATCAAATCAGAAATATTACGAATGAGTCGAACCATATGTCAAATAAAAATATTACGATTGAGTCGAACCATGTCAAAAGCTACTAATCGGTGATTTGATTGATAAAACAAATTAAAATAACCCGCTTGGCATCTCGAGAATGAAAGACATTACTAAATATACGTGAAAATTTATCAAATATAAATAAAAGTATAAAAAAAATAACTATGTTGAACTCAAATATGTGTAGTGTTTATATATCCTTTTACCAAAGTTGACTCATGAAGATAATACCTACATATATACTATGAAAAACGTCTATAATGGATGCCACTAGTCTTAAAAATAACTAAATATCAAATTGTCAAATGAGAGATGACTTTTATTTAAAAGAAAACTATTATATACTTTCACTGAACTTTTTATAAGGGCATCCATTTAAGCTCATAGAATGAAAGACATTACTAAATACTGTGTGACTAAATTTATCAATATATCAATTAAAAGTATAACACATGAAAATAACCTATGCTAAACTCATATATAGTGTAGTGTTTAGTACATCCTATTTACCAAAGTATGACTCATGAAGATAATATCTACATATATACTATGAAAAACGTCCCCACTAGTCTTTAAAATAATTAAATATCAAATTGTCAAATGAAAGATTACTTTTATTTAAAAGAAAACCATTATATACTTTAACTGATCTTTCTATAAGGGCATCCATTTAGCTGTGACTAAATAACATCCAACATAACTTTCTATGAGGGCATCCATTTAGCTGTGACTAAATAACATCCAACATCCTGAATTGACAACATCTTGAACTGACAACATCATGAACTGACTCGATATTTTCTCACTCATCCCTTAAGACTATTAGTATATCTTAAGCCCTCTCATTTTTTCCATATTTCTCCTAGCCTTTAGCGCCTTTGGTACCCTTTTAATTACATACCCTGTACTAAATAGTACTAGTAAACCTCCACATTTCTCTAGGTAAGAGGAAACTCAAAACGCTAAGTTGTTTGGATCCCTTGCGAATGGAACAACCCTCACTAATCTAAAGCTATTGTGACTCACTCACATGTACACCCATTCATGATACGTACGAGTCGGTTTCACTATCTATTGCTTCACTGAAAACTCAATAAAATCATATATGTGCTTAGGATTTAAAGGGATTTATATAATATACCCAAAGGCGACTTGTGGTAAATCTTAGTTCGAAAATAACTCGATGGAACTTCATTTTCAAAGGTTATTAATCCTAAGAAGTAAAATACGTCTAAATGGTCAGTGTTACATTGGGTTTGATAAAATAACCATTTGATAAAATAATCACTTAACACGTCTTATGATCTAGGAATCAAATCCACGATAGACTAAAGTAATAAAAACTGAAAATAGTTATAACGGACCTGTGGTCTAAGCTCCAAACATGATGTTTCATCTAGGCGAGCTCATACTACAAAACCTACATTGAAATCCTAAAATACTGACATCTTTATATACTGCATATTCGTGATGTACGCTTACATCATCAATACATCATAATAAAGACAATGCTAAACAAACTTACAACTAAACATCTAGCATGCAAATGTGATTGTAAAAAATTAGTGGCTATATAGAAAACACTATAAATATGTTTGGGAAATACGCCGGAGAGGGCATGCCTTGTCTTCCCTTGCGAGTTTGCCCTTCTCTTCTGTAGGTTTATGCACCACAGACGAGCTTCGTATCTTCCAGTCCATTTGTGCCTGTAAATAAGCACAAAAAAACATGAATTACACAATAGAAAATAAAAGATCATTAAGCGTACATAAAAGATAACGAGTTTTTACTTAACAACAAATTCATCAAGCTAAAAAACAATTGAGCACAAATGATGACACAAAAGCTCGTACATATCTATCAAGAAGCTAGAAGCTGAACTTGCAACACCACGATAGGTAGATGTTCTTTGTCAAAATGTGTCGACTGTTTTCCTGGGCACAACAATCTCGCTGCTAGACTCGATTTGTCCATCAAGACCAGAAACAACAATTTTCATATTGTTGTTGGCCGACAAGCTTTGCCCGCCTCTGTTAGCACTTGAAGCAAGAAGACAACCATTCATGCTGCCTCCTCCCTCATCACCATCGCTAGGGTTACCAAAGGAGTGGCTACGGAGGGATACATCATGGAACTGGGAAAGATTTTGTTGATTATCATAAGATTGCCCACTAAACTTGTCCCCGATGGTGCACAAATTCTGGTTGCAGACGTTGTATTGTTCCATGTCATCCATGCTGAAATAATCTGCACCTATGAAGACACGAAGAAATAACATAAGTATGACTACGTATATATCGAATATTTTGCTCACTACTTGCACAGCTAGCACGAACGGGTTTTTAATTTACTAGTTTCTTAAGCTAGCTTCTTACCTTGGTGTTGATGACCACTGTTGAATGCTTCCATAATATGGTTGGAAGTAGAACCCGGGGGCAGATCAAACACTCCCCGGAAACACTTTGAGCCCCATCAAGGTTTCGAGTTTGTCAAGACTGCTCTAGGGGCAAAAGTGAGAAGCCCGACCAGTCGGCATGAATGCAAACCTGAAAAGCTTCCCAAGTAATGGAGGGAAAAATGATAGTTTCTCTCTTTTGCTTCTGTAATATGATCATTATTATAAGCAAATGACAGACAATGATGGCAAAAAATGGACTGAGGCCGGCTCAGTTCTTGCAGTAACAAAATGAGAGGAATTTACTAAGAACGAAAAAAGAGGAGAAAGTCTGACATGAGAGTTGGGTTGTGGGCTCATAAAAAATTTTCCCTGTAAATAAACCTTTCAACTTAACCAAAGGTTGCATTAATTAACAGGCTAATAATATCTAGTACCTAATCATATTGGAAAATTTTTTTTCTCACACATCTTTATTTTCTCCTTATTCCTAAGCGGTGCATCTTTTATAAAATAGATACTATGTTATGGGATGAATCTCTTCAAGATAGGGCCAACGCTTTTGGTTGCAACTCTTGATAAAGGTTACCTTCTTTTTTTCCCCCTTCTCAAGGTTGCATCCAATGGGTGGTTGCAAATTTTACCACCATTTAATAGTTTTCTATGAAATCTAATCTTCTTTTTGCCTAATTATATACAAAAAGAACCTTAACATCATGATTCAATTAAGAATTCATTTTTGTATACATTATATCATTTTTTGTTACACCCAAATTTAAATCCTTTGATAGATTTAAAATTCATAAAGTTGAATATATTCTCGTTTAACGCATATAAGAGACTATATGTGAAAATTCCCATGCATTGCATAGGATTAAAATTTATTCTTACGTGACAATATTTACTTTTTGGCAGTGGCAAACCTTTCAATATCCATTCTTATACAACTCTGAAAATGCGTAAAAATCACCATCCGTGGGTAGTAATAATTTGGGCCCCTACCCAACACTTAAGTTTCGAAACTACTGTTAGACCCTTTGGGCCATTAAAATAGACTTTAAGCAATCAAAGGAAACTCGTAATAGGTGTCACGAGCCTCCTTTTAATCCAAAAACTACTTAAAGAATTAAGGCTTTCCCATTAGCCTATATACAAGTCACCAACAAACTCTACGACCGATGTGGGATAAATTTAACAACTCTCCTTTACACATCGAGCGTGGCCCAAAACCATCATTATCTGACACACTCCCCTTAAATCAGACGGTACCTATCTGGCAAATTCCTTTTCAAATCATCAGGTGGAACCCATGAAAGAAACAATAACAATCGACATAGATAAACTCGACTCGAACTTGGCTCTAATACCACTTATTAGGCCCTTTTAGGCCCCCACCCAAGCTCTTAAATCACTATTGGACCCTTTGGGCCTCCAAAAGGGACTTTAAACAACTAAATGAAACTCGCAATAAGTGTCACGGGTTTCTCTTAATCAAAAACTAGCTCAAGAATTAAGGTTTTCCCATTAGCCTATATACAAGTCACCGACAACTTCTACGACCGATGTTGGTCAAACTCAACAAGCTTCGGCTGGAACATAGACTCGCCGGACTCCATAAAGCACAGGCCGAGAAGAAACAAAGAGAGAAAGGAGATGGTGATGAAGAAGAGGTGGTGAAGGAGGAAGAGAGACAGAAGAGGGCATGGAGATGGGAGATGGGACGAAGACGAGGCCGAGAAGGCTTGGAGAGGGAAAAGTCGGGAGATGACGGGTGGAAAGATCGTATCCGTACATTTGAATTTTGGTGGGAAAATTTGACGGGTAGAGAGTAAGTGGGCTTTAGGCATTTGGGCCCATTCATGAACACAAGTGGGCTTTTTCTTAGACGTCTTTATGGGCCAATTACCAGATTTTTCAAGAGCACCCCCAAAAGGCTAAAAAGGATGAAATATTCTTAGCGACGCCGGTTGATACGCCCTTATTCGCACGAAGTACAATTTATTTCTTGTTGAAAAAAAGTACAATTTATTTCCAAGTGCGTAATTTTTAGTTAAAAGTAAGTAGATTGGATGATTTTAAGTGGGCTATTGCTATTCACTTATGTTTATTAAAATTATCTTCTTACATTTGACAAGACTATATTTTTTTCATACGCAAGCAAAGGTATATATATATATATATAAATGCTACGGTGCACTGCCATCTTTTGGCAGCGCACCGTGAGCTGCCAATCTGGGCCGTTGGATCGCGATCCAACGGCCCAGATCACCCTTCCAAAACCCCCCCAATAGTCCGCCGCCTCGCATGCCGGCCGGTCGAGCCCCGCCGCGGCCCACGCGCCGACCCTGCCGGAGCCGCCTCGCCGGACCTCCCCAAGCCGGCGCCGCCCGCCGGCGCCCTCTCCGGCCACCGCAGATCCAGCGCGCTCGCCGCCGCCTACACCGCCCGCCGCCCCTCGGCCACCGACCCCCCGCCCGGGGCGCGGGGGCTGGTGGCGGATGCGCGGTGGCGGGGCGGCAGGGGCGGTGGCCGGGGGGGCGGCGGGCAGGTGTAGGGGGCGGGAGCGGCTGGATCTGCGGTGGCGGAGGGGCCGCCGGCGGGGGCGGCGGCTTGGGGAGGTCCGGCGGGCGGGCTCCGGCGGGGGTCGGCCGCGTGGGCCGCGGCGGGGCTCGGCCGGCCGGCAGGGGCGGGCGGCGGACTGTGGGGGGGGGTTTTGGAAGGTATCTGGGCCGTTGGATCGCGATCCAACGGCCCAGATTGGCAGCTCACGGTGCGCTGCCAAAAGATGGCAGGCGCACCGTAGCATTATTCTATATATATATATAACTGGATGATTTTTGAGGATAATATATGAATGATTGGTGGGTAAAATCATTTACTTAATATAATTGAATTATACTCATTTTTAAAAAAGAAGTGACGTTTTTTCCTAATATGTATGGGGATAGTAATTAAGCGTGTGGCTAAAATATTTTTTATTAGTCCTAGCGTTTTTGAAAGACTAAATGATGAATAAATATACTCACGAATACATGAAGCGTATTCAAGGTGCTTCTTGTTTTTTTTTTTAAACCAGGGCGCTTGTTGTTGAGGCGTGAAAAAAAATCATTCTACACGAAGTGGGTTAAAAGTACAATATATTGGATCATTCGAACTTGGATAAAGGCTTCTTTTTATTCAGATGTGGAAAATGTCCAATCGAATTCATATGGTACAAATTTCCAATAAAGATGAAACCAGCAGTAGTGTTTCCATGCCTAATTTGTTACGCTAGGGAATAAACACATTTAACCCGAAACAAGGGGAAAGAAAGCACTTAAACTGAAAAGGTGAGACAAGCAGCAGAGATTAAGGTTGTCGGTGGAAAACAGCTGTTAATAATCAACCAATCATGTACATTCTCCTTTGAACAAAATTATTTTGATTGCTGGGATTAACATGAACACCCATGTATCTTATATATATTATTCCATTTCTAGCAACACTATATTTTTACGTAAATTTGTAAAGCAAAGCATATTTATAGCTCATACACATCTCACTTCTGAGCATTGTGGTGGGATTGGGAAATGGAGAAACCGATGTGCAGGTAATTCGTCATTTACAAGATGGATTTGTTGTTTCAGAAACTGCTAGTGTTAACTTCATCGGCCAAAGCTGGCTGGAAGCAGATCAACATGTTGTATATACTAATAATAATGGAGCATGCATGAACACTGATAACGAAACAAAATGACCGGGCAGGTGAAACTTGATAAGGCCGAGGAAGCTCGTCCTTTAGTGTGGCGGCCACTTTGGGGTCGGCCATTAATGGTTGTGTCTCTCTTCTGCAACCAGGCCCGCTCGCTTGTCTTCTAAGGTGGGTACTTAATTCTAAATTCATTCATCACATACGTTCCCGAGGCCCGGCACTGCAAATTGCAGACCAGCGTTGCTGCAATCTAGGCATGCATGTATGAGTGCTCATCCAAGCTCCCATGGAAGACGAGCTGGAAAGATCTTGGGCAATTGACCGCTGACTAGTTAATTGTAAGTGGTATCATTTTTGTTGTGTCTGATCATCAAGTCAATTAGTGCGGTTATGATTGATGGAATGACTCTTGAATGAACCATTAACTAATTTGAATTATCGAATGCCATATATATGAACATATATTATAAGCTTCCATAATTCAAAATTAAATAAGTTAAAAAATATGCGTGTCAACTTTTTCCTGCTAAAAAATCTATCACACATCCCCTTGCCTCCCTACAATGCATTCAAACTAATTCTCTCTTCTCCCATTGTCATTTTTCCATATCATTCCAGACAGTGAAAGCTTGAGGTCCATGACAGAGAGGGAGAAAGCTAGAATGCATCCAGTTCCCGCTCTTCTCATCACTATTTCCTTTCCAAACCCCGGTAGGTTGATGCAAGGGGTTCAAGTGATCATCATTCTCATATGCCGGTTTTCTCCAATGGCCCTCACGACTTTGTTCATCCAATTTTGAACTCAATGGAACAGAAAATGTTGTAACATTATTGGTGGCAGCTCCATCTCCACTAAAATAAGCGGATGATTCCAGCGTTGAGCTATGTTCGAAGGCTGTGGGATCAAGGTCCATAAGATTTTGGATTCCTGCAGGTTGAAACAAGTTCTGGGTATTGCTCAGATGGAGTTGGTGAAGTTCTTGCAAGCTCTCATGGTGATGGGCTCCTACATTGTCATGCTCCTGCTTAAGCCACCCCGCAATTTGTGACTCATTATAAGGGTATTGCATGCTCAAAGATTGAACTTGTTGGAATGGAAGGGACGCCCAACCGCGAGATCCATAATTGTTGCTACTATAATCTGCTAGTTGTGATGCAAAGTAATGATCATTTGATGTTCCACTACTAATATCTATGTTTGTTTCTGTCTGCTCAATCTCTTTTAAGCGTCTTGCAGCTCCTCCAATCGGCAGAGTGCTACTCTCCAAAATGCTTTTCACGTCATATCTGCTCATGTCAAAGTTGGTAACTGCATTTAGGCCTCTAAATTTGATTGCGGCTATGTCATAGGCTTCCGCTGCTTCTTCTTGTGTATCTGAAAGAATTAATTGGTTGAGAATGTAAGAAAATTAACTGAATAGCTAGCACAGTAGAACTTCACTAAGTAAAAGGTTTATAATTATTTCTTGGAGAGGAGATCAAAGTGCTCACTAAAGGTTCCTAAATAAAGGTCCTTGTTTCCTGCAACTCTGCCGATCCTTGCTTGCCATCTACCATGTTGATGGTGCCTATACAATCAATGTATGTCACATAAGATGATCAAATATCCCATGTAACATTGATCTTATGAAGCGTTACAAGCTATACATATATTCAGAACGAAATTCAAATAAGAATTGGTTTTGAGGAGAGCAACTACCATATGAACATGGCTCCCTTTTCCAATTTTTGAAGCAATGGCTATTGGTAAGTACTTACATACATAAACATTCATTATGTAGCTGGTATAGACACAAGTATCTACAAACCTTGTAACTCCGCGGTAGATGGATGCACCACGAGAAAAGCCGCTACTTTTTCTGCAATGATCAGAACAGTACTCTAATTAAATATGGCCAACGGATAGATGAGATGTATACAAGCCGCTTATAGTATGCAAAAGATTGAGAATATTTATACCTTCGAAGAGATGCGACATACTCCTGCCTTGTCATGTTCTTCATTTCCTCAAACTCCTTTTCATAATCGCTTATCTGCCAAATGGAAACAACAAAATGAGCCTTTGGGAAAGAAACAACATATATCCATAACATAAGCCATACATATACAAAGGGGCAATTCGCTAAACAAGTAGTACAGGAAAATTGGTAGTTGTGGTTGTGCCCCAGTATTTGAGAGCAGCCAAATCATATGCTCTAGCTGCCTTTTCCTCCTTATCATAACCACCTAAAAGATTTAAACCAATTCAACGAATCAATTATGAGGAAAATTAAAAAACATAATTATAACGAGAGATGTGATGCATCATCTAAGGTCATTATATGCTTACCCAAGTAAACTGCGGCCCGGTTGAGTTGAGAGCAATTTATAGTTGGACAGATTGATTATGTGAAAAGAAAGTGTGATCAGTAAGAAGATTACTAGGCTATAAATTTCTTGAGAAATAGCTAGTACTCCAGGGAGGGCATACCTTGTCTTCCCTTGCGAGTCTGCCCTTCTCTTCTGCAGCTATTGTCCCATAGATGAGCTTCATATCTCCCAGTCCATCTGTGCCTGAAAATAAGCATAACAAAACATGAATATTACAGTATAAAAATCAAAAGAACTTTATACGCATATGCAAGATCACGGATTTTTATCTAAAAACAAATTGATCAAGCTAAAACACTATCTTGAACATATATGATAACCCAAAAGCTCATATCAATCAATCAGGGCAGTAGAAGCAGACCTTGTAACACCACGATAGATAGAGGTTCTTTGCCCGAATGTATCGACTGTTTTTCTAGGCACAATCTCATTGGACTCGCTGTGTCCATCAAGGCCAGAAGCAACAATTTCCATATTGTTGTTTCCGACCGAGCTTTGCCCTCCCCCATTTCCACTTGCAGCATGCATCTGCATTGAGGAGCTTGATTTAGAGCAAGTGCCCATTGAGAGGGACAAAGAACCGCTGCTACTTATGTTATTCATATCAATGCCTCCATTGTTCTCGTTCTCTCGTTGTGGAGCAGGTTGGTTTCTCAACCATGTCTTGATAGTTGACATCCCTACACAACCATTCATGCTTCCTCCTTCCTCACCATCAATATTGGAGAAAACATAGTCGCTAGGGTTACCAAAGGGCTGGCTATGGAGGGATACGTTGTTGCACTGGGAAAGGTTTTGTTCGTTGACATATGACTGCCCACCAAGAAAATCTTCGAACTTGTTACCCCGGTTGGACAGATTCTGGTTGCAGATGAAGTTGTATTGTTCCATGTCATTCATGCTGCAATGACCTGCACATATTAAGTTGATGAAATAACATAAGTATGACTACACATACATCTAACATTCTGCTCACTTTTTCCACTGCTAGCGCAAGTGGGTTTCTAATAGTTTCTTAAGCTATCTTCATACCTTGATGTTGATGACCACTGTCGTATGCTTCCATAATCCCAAAATGATTGGAAGTAGAACCTGGGGGAAGATCAAAACACTCACCGGAAACAGCTTGAGCACCATCTAGGCTTTGAGGTTGTGAAGCCAGCTCTTGGGAAGAAAGTGAGAAGCCCAACCAGGAGTTCATGGATGCCCACCTGAATATTAAGCTTTCCTAGTAATGGAGGGAAAAACTGATATTTACTCTTTTTTCCTTCTGGTATATGAGTATTAGCGAATGGCAGAGAATGATGGCAATAAATGGATTGAGGCCGGCTCAGTTCTTGCGGTAACAAAAGGATAGGAATTTTCTGAGAACGAAAGAAAAGAAAGTTTCTGACATAAAAGTTACAGAGAGCAAGACATTGGGTTGTGGGGAAGAAGAGCTGAGCGGTAATCTCAATAAATATACGTCTAGTTTGCTCTAAGCCTCTAACAGCCAGCATAATAATATATATACATCAAATTGAAGAAGAAGAAGAAGACCAACTCATTGAAGTCTAAACAACTCCACCATAAATATAAATATGAAGTGATAGAACATATAATCGTTCCGCTTCTTCATCTTGATTACTTGCATAAGCAATGAACAATGACTAGCTACTCTAGCTAGTTCCCCTATGTGCCATGTTGAGTTCGCCTAAGCTAGGTTGGAGTGATCTTATTATCTAATCGGCCATGTAAACATAGATAAAATGTGTCGAATTTTTTTCCTTTTGGGGGAATCATGTAGAATACTTTGGTGCATATCCATGAAGAGGTTGAGAGCCCACCTGGGCCTGGGAAAAGGGTGACACGTGAGACAGTATGATAAACAGGCGCTCGGCCACACGTATTTAGAGATGCCTAATTGGGTGCAAGCCTCCTCATGTCAGCAATATCTGCAACTTCCCATACTCTAATGTGCTGTGTTTGGGGAAAAAATGCAGTGTTTGCAGCTACTTTTTTCATTTCTTTTATATCCTTGACTGAGAATTTGGCATGCTTGCTATCTTACCGACATGCACAGATTGTAATTTTTCCTGTGATGCTTTCCATCCATATTCCATGAAAATTATGTTCCTGTGTCACTTGTTTTAATTGTTGTAAATTAAAAAGGTGATATGTAAACAAAATTATATGAGGACTAACGATGTGTAATCTTAATTAAATGTAATTTATAGTCTATAAGCTCCAAACCCTGAACTTCTTGCTATCTTACCGACGTGCACACATTGTAATTTTTCCAGTGATGCTTTCCATCCATACTCCAAGAAAATTATGTTCCTCTGTCACTTATTTTAATTGTTGCAAATTAAAAAGGTGATATGTTAACAAAATTATATGAAGACTAACCATGTGTAATCTTAATTAAATGTAATTTGTAGTCTATAAGCTCCAAACCCTAAACTTCTTGCTATCTTACCGACAAACACACATTGTAATTTTTCCTATGATGCTTTCCATCCATACTCCATGAAAATTATGTTCCTATGTCACTTATTAACCATGTGTAATCTTAATTAAATGTAATTTATACTCTATAAGCTCCAAACCCTAAACTTTATTTTGTACTCTCACTTTATAACTCTAGATCTTAAGAATGATACAAATTAATTTTATCAGACAAAAAAAGAATGATACAAATTAACTTATTGATTATATTAGAATCCTCAATTCAAGTACTAATAAAAACTCAAAAGCATCATTATAATTTTTATTTAGGATACATGATTGGTATAATATAAATTATATGAAAATTTAAATATTGCTTAACCTTGTTGTGGGGACATTGATATGGGCACAAAATACATTAAACATGTTATTTTTTATGAAATATATTAGATATATATTATTTTTAGTAAAGTTAATCATTTATAAATTTTATGTTATTTACCTATTTTTGTACCAATCAAAGATAGTCTCAATGTAGGATTGAGTTGAATTATAAAATTAACATAAACATTTACTCATGGACTATAAGCTAATGAGATGAATATACAATTATTTTAAACCCTAGACTCTTTAAAGCAGTATGAAATAAAACTTAGTTTAATTATAATATATTATTACTTGACTTGGGTCGAAATTAACGCCAATTCCACCCATGATAAACAAGTTAAATATTTCTTTGTATTAAATTATGGGAATCAACATACCTTACAACACAAGATTCAAGTGATCAATTCCGATTTCTTTACGCCAAACCTTTTTTACAAGGGTAATGATCAAATATTGAATATTTTCACCTTTAATTTCCAACGTTAATACACAGAAAAAATCATATACAATGAGAATGAGATGAGAGACTAAACTTTCCCTATCTCGTAGGATTACACAACCTTCATATAGAGAAATTCGTAATCTTTGAAAAAGTAGCGACTTCTAGTCAATCGTTGTATCCATTTTTTAAATGGTATAACAAATAATAATGTACCCTTACACGCAACCACAATAAATGAGAGTACTTGTTATAAAAGGGTGTCATTGTGGTTATTCAAATGGAGCCCACAAAAAATATGGATGGCTTATTTTCTAATCCTTAATAGTCCAATTTTATGAATATATATATATATATATATATATATGCAAGTGTTATATATCTTAAACTAGTAAAACTGACCGTGATGGAAGATGAAGTGAATGAAGCTAGGAGGGGGGGGAAATACATGAGGAGATTGTCATGTCTAACATGAATCCCTATACAAGGACACTAACCTTGTCTTACGGCTCTTTGCTTCTGATTGCTTCACTTCCACTTAGCTTTGCAGTACAGTGCCACTGATCTGCTAACAATAAAATATACTAGTGCTAGCCAGGAATACACAATAAATAAAGGAGAAGGGTAGGGAAGAAGCTGGATGGGAACACATGGAAAGACCAAGCCCCAAGCGTGAAATGCTAATCGACTGCAATCCATGCCGCTTCCTTTTGTTGGTAGAAAGGAAGTAAAATCTAAGATTTAGAAGGGGCATTGTTAGAAAGGAAGTGAAATCTATCTTGGATGAAGTGAAGCCTTACTACTAAAAGTTTGACCGTCAAGCTAGGATTCAAAGGTGGGATACACATGGCCTGTATAGTTTTACCATGTATTAAAAGCCTGCAACCAGTGTAATTAAAAATAATAGCATTGGTAATCCCAACTTTGTTGTAGCTTACAATATATTATACTCACATCCCTAGCCAGCATAGCATGCCAGTATGCATTCGAAACTTTGGATTCTTCCTTGCAGACTCAATTATAGTCAAGGACCATGTACTACAAAAAAACCATTGATCATACTACATTCACATGTTACAAAACCTATTGGGAATCATGCACCATCTAAGTAGTAATTTTAATTATCTATATACTACTACTACGTACATTCCCTATATGTGGTATTGCAGAGGGCAAATCGTCTTCTGCACTCCAGTGACAATAAGTGGTCAAGAATGAATGATAAACATAACATGGTGCCCATATGATCCAAGGGTGCGTAAAAACCTAAAGAATAGATATTGTAGTAGCCAAATTGCTCACATGAGAAGAGACTGCACCCTAGAAAAGGTCAAGGAGATCAACTTATATGTTCTCTCAATCACAAGCCATCCGATCGATAAAGAGGGAGGAGTTTTGCCTGAATGTTGATCAATGACTCGCATCAAAGTTAACAATATATGGGTATTTTCTTGAACGTATAGTAAGCCAGCTGAATATGATCAGCAGTAAATTGATGTGAGGAAGATGCATGGGAAAATACTGTTTATAATAAGTATCTACATACATCTTTTATAATATTTGTTCATGATTCTTTTTCAAGAATTTGCATGTTTGAATGCATCATTTCATAAAAGTTAAGACATCCCTGATGAGTTTCGGTTAGGCAGATTGACTGGATCAAAAGGGGGGGAGACGAGAAATAGTGTCTGGGAGAAATAAAAGGGTGACCATGCCTCGGAAACGATCAAAAAGCGGATGTTGCGTCTGTGGGCGGCGGTCCGAGGTAAAGTCCGGTCCGAAATCTAGATTGGACTGAATCGGTCCTGCCAGACGTGGACAGTTCGGCATGTATGCAGGTTGAGCTTCAATTGGAAGCCCGTTGGACCAAGTTGCCCGGGCCCGTGGGCAGAATAGGGGGCCATTCGGCTCATGCATATGTCCCATGACTTTGAGTTTTTTAGAATCTATATTTATAAATATTATAATAATAATAAAATATTTTTTCTGGGCCAATTATTGCAATTTTGGTTTATGTTATGAATTATTTTTAGTTTTTATATTTTTTTGTTATGGAAAATGGGCCGAAAAACAGCCCACCACGGCGAGTGGGCTGGCCCAACAGCTGATTCCAGAAGCATACAGAGCCAGGTTGTCCAACCTTCACATCGTCTGGAGCTGATATCCCATCTCTGTGTTGTAAATGGAATATTGGGTTAAAAATCTCACACTAAACCCTAAAATATTGTTATTATTGTACCGGAAGGCGGCCACTCACATCCAGCAGTCTGATAATAGCTAACGTCTATGCCAACTTTAACATGTTCAGAAGCTCTGGCCTTGCCATCATATACACTTGCATTTGGGACTTGGGATCAGTCGAGATTCATTTGTATTGGGCATTGTGTTATGCATTTACAATTTTACATACGTTAGGAAAGTGTCGAATGGGCTCGTATTCAGTTTTTTCCACCATGCGGCTCATGACGCTAGCTATATTGTTCCTCATAGACAAGACATACGACTAGTTGATTCATATTCGGTATTCTTCCCCCCACTGCTCAATCGCTCAAGGCTGTGGTCCATGCACCATGACAACGAACATTGATATATATTGAGTAGGTGGATCAGAATCCTCTTGTTAAGGTTTAATATATGCGTACTAATTTCAATCATGTCAACCTCAGTGCACGGCGCTTGCTGCATGCTTGATAATTTCTAGCTACAATATGAGCATAAACAGATTTCCCATTTGACATTGATCAGGATATGATGCTTAAATTTGTTCTGAGAAACGAATATCGAGCCAACGAAACGGGAAAGAATCTCAAATTTCCTCCAAGCCTGCATGAGCAACAGCAAAAAAATCTATGTTGTGCTCTTCGCGTACGCATCTACTCTTGCATGTCTATGTTCATATTTGATGTATAAATTGTGAAGAAAATATGGTGGAGGGAGAAATCCTTGCCA
Source organism: Piper betle (assembly GCA_033002965.1). Lineage (NCBI taxonomy): Eukaryota > Viridiplantae > Streptophyta > Magnoliopsida > Piperales > Piperaceae > Piper > Piper betle. The sequence continues at coordinate 130,126 of JAURVB010013739.1, read as the reverse complement.
TATAATAATGAGATTCTTACCGACATGTGCTATATTTGAATGAGTCTTAGGCCTTATCCAGGCCCTAGTTGTCGACTATATCCAATGGATCAGAAACCTAAAATTGGACATATGCCAAATTGCCAATCACTGTTAAGGTGTGATGAGCAGCAATAAGGTAAATTGAATACACCATTAATCTACTTAATTTAATACTAGTTAACGTTAAGGAAGAACTTGATAATAACAAAATATATGTATGAGGGCAACTTAATACTAAGTATACAACAATAGAGTTCTTTTCTATAAAGAGGAATTTGATAGAGTATAGATAGCCCATCATGGAACCTATTAATAAATAGTAAATTTTTACCAAGGGCCTCTTATTTGTATGCTCTCAATGTTTCTCATGTAATTGAGTTGTATTATTGTATTAAGTTATCATCATATTCATATTTTGTTGTTATCAAGTTCTTATTATATTTTTATCCCTGTTATCAAGTTGACTTTTTGTTTGGATCATTTGTTAAAGTGCTCGGCTCATTCGTTGTAAAAAAATAAATATTATCATATATTTTGTAATATATTGTAGCAAAAGATGATAGCTGTGAAAATCTGTAGGAGGCTAGGGCACCGAAAGATTAAGAATGCCAGGTGATCTGTAGTTTCGACAGCTATAGTTTGAAGATTTTATACACAAATTAACCAGTTCATTTCAATAATAAGTTTTGGAGCCGAATAGCCAAGCCCCTCGACCGGGTTAGCCATGCCTGAGCTTGCCAAATCTACAAGAAAATGTTTATTATGTAACTCCCCGGCCCAAATTGGTGCCACAAAAAGCTGATTCAAGCCCCGTGATAACACCTCCACTCATCCAAAAAAACGTACTTTGCTGCTTGCTTTCACAACTCTATCGCATTGCCCAATTACCGTTACATTTCTTGCCATCTCTTCGCAGCAAAAGTGTTGAAAAATAGCACTTAGATGAAGACTACGGAACCTTATATGTACAAGTTCAAAGTAGCTCTCCATTCGGCCACTTAGTTCACAATTTGCAATAGCGCAGCCAGAGACTGATTACAACACAACGATTCCAAACAACCCTTTAGCATATATCCCATGCAAAGCCCTCCACACTATAAATATAAAATCAACCTGTGGCATGATCCAAGTAAGGGGAGCTACCAGAAAATCTTTGTGTGGTACTATGTTTCTCCCTAGATCAAGCTTTAGTATATATAATGAGCTCGGAATTATGTCAAGCACAATTACAATTCCCTGCTCCCAATCTAGTGATCATAACTTTAACAAGAACCAGGTGGCAAGTGAGACTGTCCATGGTGCTCGTTTGGTCATGAAGGAGTAAACGAGTTGTGATTCATGTGTTGAAGCAGACACGGCATGCAACTGCCGCAATGGGAGGTTTCATGTGGTTGAACATCAAAAGAATATAGGAGACGAAGTTTATGGTGGCAATAAACTGGTAGCCAATAGTTCCTTTGCTCACTCAGTCATTAACATGGTTGGGATGCTAAAAGGTTCATTTTCATTTGATGTAAACATCTTGTAGCTTTCATCAATACTAGCACTAAGAAAGAGCTGCCATTGTTAATATGCAGGTCCGGGCCAGCTTTCAACACCATATGCACTAGAAAATGGAGGTGGGCCTCTGCCTTTCTACTTATTGGTCTTGGAAGACTCTGTGCTTACACCTCCTACCTCATGGGGAGGTGTCTCAAAGAGCGTGCTAAGTCCAGAGACTACCAAGACAGGAGAGCTAAGCATTCGGACTCCAGGGTAGAACTCTTGGCTCATACACAATTTCTCTAAGTGACAATCTCTCCACAATCTTCACTGGCATTCCAGGGCTGCATCTCTCCACATCTCAGATTCTTACAGATCGCAGTGTTGGTGGCAGCGCCCAGCCTCTGGTTGAGGGACCTCTCATCAATCTCTTTCCTTTCCTCTGGTGGCATCCTCGTGTCACTCCTCATCTTTGCTACAGTTGTTCTCACTGCAGCCTTTGGAGGTGTTGATGCTAACCAAAGCATGCCACTGCTTAACCTTCACATGATTCCTGGTATCTCTGGCCTCTGTCTTCAGCTATGCTGGCTACATTGCCTTGCCCAAAATAAACGCAGCAATCAAGAACCCATCAAAATTCACCCAAGATACTTCCTATTTACCAGCCTCATTTAGCAATAAAATTGCATAATTATAAAATCCTACATATGCACAGTATTCACTAATTGTTCAACATTTTTTTCATGTTAAATTATAAAATTTTAGTAGCTTGCGGATCTTATAATTGTGATAGTTTTCTCTATCTCAGGTGTCAATAATAAGCTTCACCTTGTTAACAACTCTCTATGCTGCTCTGGCCTCCTTGGAAGCCAAAATGTTCCGCCCATCCGTGTCTTCTCAATCACTCTAAGCATGCCTCGCCACCTTGTCATCACCGAGATTGCGCTATGGGCAACAGTGCCCACTCCCATGACCAAGTACGCCCTTGAATTTGCTTCAATTGCTCTCCAACTTGAGCACAACCTCCCCTACAAGATTGGGCCAAGGTTGAGGATGGTAATAAGGGGCTTCATTGGATCTCTCCTCCTCCTAGTCATACCAGCCCTTGCTCTCACCATTTCTTTCTTCAAATACGGGCTTGGCCTCACTGGGTCGCTCGCCAGCATCGGCGTTTCAATCATCCTCCCCTGTGCCTTCTACTCGAAGATATGTTGGAACAGAGTTTCCATGGGCTTTCTGTTAGGGGTGATGGGCACAATTTCGTCTTCTAAGTCGCTTGTTACAAGCATTAAAGCGGCTCATTCTTCGCATTAGATTAGAACGTGAAGAGTTTAGCAGCGGCTTCTACGTCCATCGGCATATATTATAAGCATGGTGGCTTAACAAAATGGGATGCTTCATCGTCTTACCTACTACTATGTAATTGTCAATCCTCAAGAATTGGAGAATAGTTGTGTTACCATATATGATGATAATTATTACATATAATACGTGACAACGTTTTCTCAAAGAGCAAAGGTCATTTGATATATCTTATCATTTGTTTTGGCTCTCGGTTACATTGAGAGAAGAAATAACCACATAGATTTATGCTACACTTTGTTACCAAATACCAACTACTAGCGTGTCATCCAAACAATCGCCACTTATCTGAAAGATAAACAAGAATCACGCCACTTTAGCGAGTTCATCCCCAAGAATCACCCTAAACCAATTGCAATCTTTGCCAACAGCTTTTGTAGAAAATGGGGAGGCCCAAAGGCAAGCACATGAGCTGGAAAGAAAGAACTCCCCATTCCAAGGATTTTTTCCTGGTCACTATACCGTCAATTGTTTTTGATAAATGGTTTTTCTAATCGTGAAAAATTGTCCAAACTTTGGCACCTCAACAAGTTCTTCCCCTCCCCACCACACAATTTCTTCCCAGCCCACACAATTTTAACGACGTAAACAATTTTGCGTTCTCTATCAAAACATGGGATCAATAATTGAAAGTCTCGTCGACTGGACTCGGGGTTAGTAAAATTAACAATTTTAATTTTATTTACAAATCTAGATTATAAAATATATATTAACGGATTAGTAGGTTGAGTTTTTAAACGTGAATTATATTTACATAATTTTATATAATTTATAATCTAACCCAAAAAATATACAATCTTATTAATCAGATTACCCACATTTCATTTATGTAAATTTAATATACATACTTATAGGCCTAAAAATAAATTATATAATAAATACACACAAAGTTTATAACTTAAATTCGTTAACAATTATAATCCTATTTACGGTAAATTAACATCAAAATATTATTTATACAATTAATCTATTTTAATAATATAAATTATAGTTTCACTGTCCCGTATTTTAAAAAATATAAATAAAAATTAATAAACTTGGATCAAATTATTTGCTAAATTTTCAAAAGAATTTCAAATTTACCATTGAATGTATGTAAAGAGTATTAATATGCAATTAGCTGACAGTGGGGTGGGACAAATTATAAATGTAAATAGGAAATGCTCAGCCCAAAGACATTAAGCATTTGCCACACCCATCCCAATTCCCAACCACTCAAAATCCACAAAGCTACTGAAAATACCAGTTTATTTTTCCAAATTCAAGCTTTTCCTCCATTGATTCAAACTCACAAGCTTCAACCAAATCTAACTAACACCTCCAGAAAGCAAACACCCATTTAACACAATTGATCATTACATAAACAGAGATGACAGATGACATATAATATCATGATCATATGATATTAAGCTTCCATTAAAAATAAATACAAAAAAAATGGAAAAAAAAATTATAAAAGGAAAGAAAAAGAAAAAAGAAAAGATGGATCAAATTTTGATGATCTTGGCAGCTCTGATGAGAGGGTTGGCCTTGGAGATCTGCTCTCGCCCCGCCGCCTTGTAATCGAAGGAGCAGTCATGGGCGTCGGAGTACCGGTGCCGCCCGCAGAACAGGTCGCCGCACCGGCACCGGAACCCCGTCAACCCCACCCGCTTCTGGCAGCTCGAGCACCGGTTCGTGAACCTCACCGCCCTCGCCAGCCCCGCCGCCGCCTCCGCTTCCGCCGCCGCCGCTTTCAGATCCGGAACAGCCGCCGCCGCCTCGCCCTTCCCCGGCCTCTCCGCCGGGCTCTCCTCGGCCGATCCGACGTACATCGGCGCCGCAACTGGCGGAGACGATGCCGCCGGCGACGGCGGCTTCAGCACCTCGCAGTCGGCGTCGTCTTTCTCGATTTTCCAGCTCTGCTGCGCCATGATCGGACGAAATCTCTACAGATCGACACCAAAAAAATCCGAAAAATAAAAATCGTTTGATCTGGTGATTGAGAGTCGTCGGACCAGCTCCTCTCAAAGCATAAATATCAGATCTTTGAATAGAGAAAATCTCTGAATCGCAGGAAGAAAGCAAGCAAGCTCCTGCAAATTCAGAGATGAACAAATGGGCGTAAATATATGAATTATTATTGTATTATTTAAATCTATCATAAATTAATGTGGATTGAGATTGTTAGATTTTGGCCGTTGATTCGGGCCATCGGACGGTCAGAAATGGGGAGATGTCTTCCCGGTAAAGTAAAAGGTGGAGATATATTAAAATATTGGAAAATTGGTGGGTGGCGGACGCACAAAGAGGGCCGCCGCGGAATCCGACGTCGGCGCGGCCACGTCACCGCCTCGCCGCCCAGGCTGACCGTCGCCAGCCAGACTCATTGGACAGATTCGAGCTTTGGCAATCCCTAATTAGGATTAGGGATGGGTTTAGCTTTAAATAATGCTAATTATTACAAAATCTGTAAAATTATTAATTTTACTTTTTATAAATTATATCATTCTATAAAAACTACACGAGAAGGCAAGTTTTTAATCCCACTTAATCACCTAGTCACCTAGTTGAAACTTGAAAGTGTTAAAATTACTAGAACTTTCCCATTAGTCGAAGATTTTTTTCATGCGCAGGTATGTTTAAAACTAATTAATAATATATATTAAGAATATATAAAATTAATTCTAAAATTTTTACTATATTGTTTTAAATTAAAATAATGAATATTTATTTATGTTTAACAAAGAATATAGTTATACACAAATAGAAAAAAATTAATTTCAATAAGTAAAAATTTTAACAACTAAATAAAATTTATTTTTAAAGATTTTTAATTTGATTATAATTATATTATTTTTATAACTCCTAATTTAAGTAGGATTATATTCCAATATTTTTCATAGTAATAAATAATAATAATCATAATTTAAAATTAAGTTATTATTGAGGGGCCCTTAAAATTATTATGGAGCCAGAATTAACTGCAACGTAATAAAGACTAATATATTATGAGAGCAAAAAATCTCTAACACTTAAATGTAATGGAGTAAATAGAAAGGAGGAAGAGGGTTAAGAACACAATCTTTATGAATAAAGTTTTTTTAAAAAAAGTGTTATCGGCTCTTAAATATTATCATGGTAGGTGAATTTTATATTAGGTTCTTGAATAAAATATAATTTTGCCCTTACTAATTTTCTATATGGTAAGATTAGGTTTGCAACCCATGCTTATAACATAATGGAATATCTAAGAGTGCTAATAATTCAATTGTGCTCAATCTTGTTGCATGCTAGATCACTATTAATATGGAGTCATGGACATCTATTTAGCTCAAATTATGTTCAAACATCTATATATATGTGAAAAATAATAAATATTGAATTGAAGAACAAGTATTTGCTAGACAAAATTTAGGACCAGGTCATTTAATTTCTCCATGTCAATCCACTTAAACAAAAAGTCAGGACTTCAATAGTCAAAATCTAAAACAATGGCTTTTTACCCGATGATTTTAGTTTTGGTTCGATCACGACTCGAATTGAGTAATATGTCCAGCCCTTTTTGTCACGTAAGTCTGTATAGTAAGTGCGTGTGAGCCATAGCCTTAGTCTCCTCCGATGCTAGGTGCTGCCTAGCTGGACACTACATTATCTCGACTCATATTTTCAATTTTTATTGAAAACCAGTATAATTAATTTTAAGATCATGTCCGTTGTGAGTCTAGTGTGTTTATGGTGTCCCCTATTCAGACGATCCTAGCTTCTACGGGACTTGCAACTTCCAAGGTATCCTCGAGTGCATTAGAATGAATACCCTAAGCCTGCAAAACCTATGTTCAGGACAATGGTGTCCTAGCCAAATTATGGTTAGGGTTTTGGGTAAGGGCGTAAAGGTGCAACAACGCCTTTATGCCCAAATTCGAATTTCCCTCCTCTTTTTGCCAGCACAAATGCAAAGGCATTGCATCAACACCCTTGCACCCAACAGTTTGACCCGAACTTTGCATGCAATTTGGCTTAGCAATTCATATGCTGAAAATTTTTGGCTTTCTATGGTTTGGCTTGCAGTGGCTAGTGCAAAGGCATAGGGAGCTTTTACCGTTCTTATAAAGGCAATCCGTCTCCCTCATTTTCTACCCTTTGCCTCTTCTTCCACTATCTTTCCCCTTGCACCCTTACCTTCATCCTTTCTCTCCCGTCGTTCCCCACCTCTTCTAGGCCTCTCCAAGCTCATCCAAGCTCTAGGGTTGAAGTTCTTGGGTTGGAATCCCCAAGATACCTCACCTAGGAAATAGTTAAGGTAAAGGTCTCACCTTTACCCCTTTTCCTGTAGATGTCTTGACTATCTGATTTTTGTGTTGTTAAGTTTTAATTTTTTTGGTTTCATGTTATTTGGAGTTGTATAAAAATAGTTATGTATTTTGCAATTAAGTATGCTCATTGTTATGCACCGTTTTTGTAGAAAAATCATATATTGCGTTGTAGGTAGGATTTTTGCTTGATTCTTATTATTTTGCACTCACACAGTTAGATCTACACATTTAATATTAATCACTTCGTCTAATATGATGTTTACATGCATGTAAGGGAGTCAAACTTAGCGCAAGATGGCAAATTTCATGTACTTGGTGATCTGACTGCCTATTTCCTCAATTTTTACTTCTTGATGTGGTTAGATTTTGATGTCATTCTTTTTCATGGTTATAGCTTTGTATGTTCTAATGTTCCTGAAAAATATTCACATTAAAATAACCACTTAAAGGACATGAACAAAATCCCTGATTACGTAATATGCTTGCTCTGATATATGTCTATTTTGCGAGTCATGACGAGGAGCTCATCTCATCAAGGTCTGTAAGACTCTTCTTCTTCACCTTTGAGTGGCTTAATGTGTGAAATTTTAACTAATTTTTAAACGTAGGATGACATCAATGACGTTTTATTGGAACTCTCCAATGATGGGTCATTTAGTCAAAATTTTCACAGTTTAATAAAATTATAAGGATGAGACCCCTTCTTGGTTTTCAAATTGAAGATCTAGAAATGCATTCTATAAGTCTCTCTCTAAGCCTAGTATATAAGTATACGGAGTATTATAGATTTCACAAATAAGAGAGTGAATGGTATGAGTTATATGAATTATACTAGCTTTTTTTATACCCTAGAGTAGTGTAACGTATGTAGAACATTACAAATGTAACGCGTTTCTAAAAATTGTAGAAGTAACTTAACTGTTCCAAGCCACCTGGGTATTATGAAGGGTGATATATGGAGGATGTAAGGGTATAAGCTTCCTTATATGATATAAGTTATTGCCGTGCATGTGCATCGGCCTTTTTTCAAATAAGTCATGTACACTTACAGCCATGTGATCGGATTTTGGAAGTTTTATGATATTCCGTGGGTGTTAACACACCTATCTCCCAGTATTGATACTTCATTAGTTATTTTCGAATAGGTAATCAATTCGTTTGATTTGTGACAGATTTTTTTATATTTACTTCACGAGTCATCTCTCATGTGCTAGTTTGATTATTAGTTATTTTTAGATCAATAACACATATTATTGATTTTTTCATATTATATATGTAGGTGAGAACGTGAATGAATGAGCACTGTCGGGACCACGAAGGAGCAGCGATGCAATATCCACACGTGTACCTACCAAGAATGAGTGAGAAATATGATAGAATGAGTGATAAAATATTGTATTTTGGTGGATAAAATGCTATAATGTTTGTTTGCGGGAAATGTTTGGGTGAAACAATAATATGATTTGTGTGATCGTTATGATGAGTAGAATTGAGCAGGATGAGCTAATGGGGTCAAAACCTATATCATTAAGATGACTGTTTATCATGTTGTGAATGTTGCGTGAAAAATCCAGTGTTTTGACAATGTTTTAAGTTTTTATTGCTATATATATAAACTGTTTGTTGTTTATAGGGTGATCCGTATTGCACTTTTAACGGAGACTTTGTTTGTAAACCCGTGATTCAAATCAAGGTTTTATAATCTGAACCGGTCAGTTCAACCATTATTTTTAGTCGAGTTAAATTTTAATTACGATACACGTAAAACCCGTGACTCGAGTCAGGGTTTTACGTTACTGAACCAGTCGGTTCGACCGTTGGTTTGAGTCGAGTCAGTTTCATGAACCGCGTGTTGAGTCGAGGCCAGCCGTGAGTTATGAGCGATGAGAGTCAGGTGTACCTGAATATATGATGATAACGTCAAGAAGATGGTGAGAAATGAGTTATCAGAATATATGAAAGTATGCAGTATTTTTTTCTTTTTATATGTTTGATCGTAGAAATAGTTTTAGGCCGAATAACGCGTTAGGACGCGTTGGATTATATTCGGGTGGGTTATTAGTTATAGAGCATGTCATTTGGATGTTGTTGTGTTTGTTTTATTTTATGGAATTTTTCCATATTTTTCTAGATTTTTTTTAGAATTTATTACGAACTAGTTATTATTTTGACTCGAGTAGGAATCGAGTCAATACTTAATTACGAAACTGCCACTGGAGTATATTTTCTCCATTCCCGACGCTTCCCCCTACCAAAACCCTAGCCGCCGCCGCCCCTCGTGCTCGTCGCCGCCGCCGATCAACGCCGCCCCGCCCCGTCGTGCAGTCGCGGTGCCGCCACGACCCACCTCGGCCACCGTCTCGCCGCCACGACGCCGGAATCGCCCCACAAGCCGCGACGCGCTCCCTCGTCGATTCGCCGCCGTCCGGGCCGCTCCGCCGCCGCTGTGACCCCGACAACCACCCTCTCGCCGTCACCGACGTGTCCCCCATCATCCCGACCGCCGTCGAGGCCGGCCGCAGCCCCGATCGGAGCACGCCGCCGCCGCCACCCATTTTCGACGCCGCCCGCGGCCGCTCTTGTTTGACACCACCATTGGACCAAGCTCATCGAGCTGGTGCCGATAGACCCCCTGATTGCCCCGTCCCGAATCATTGCCGGAAAACCGCCGGAATCCGCTAGAAAACTGCCGACACTCGCCGGAAAACCGCCGGAACCGCTGGAAAATTGGATTCGTGGGAAATTCGCCGGATCATCCGCCGAACACACCCGGTCCAATCTGATCGGACTTCGGACGCCGCTAGGTGCCGAATTCGAGTTTCGAGCCACGAAACGGAAACCCTAGCCGTCGCCGATTTTCGACAACGTGAGGTATAATTTATTTTAACTTAATTATTTGAAAGTATTGATTATTAGAATTGCATGCTAGGATTGGTGAATTGTGTGTTATAATAATATATATAAATGTAGATTTGATTAAGGATAAAATATGAAATTTGTTTGATTGAGTGGTGTTAAAAATTGAGGCTAAGAAACTAATTAAGGTAACTAGGTAATGATCATGATCTAATGCAAACTAACCTAAGTAGACTTGCTAGAATTGATATAGGTTGATGGGTGTTGATTGATGCGTGATTGTGTGATTGTGTGCATGCTATAGGATGTGTGATTCATCATGCGGGGTTAGTTTTTAGCTTGATTGTGTAGGTACGGTGTAGGAGCTCGCCGCCTAGGCGCGTGGACCCGTTTGGAGCTTCTACCAGGTCCGTTTAGGACTCGTTCTCTGTTTTACGCTATTCTATTGTGTATTTGATTTATTACATGCAGGATGTGTTAAGTGGCGTTTTATTGGATCCCACTTAACTCGGGCCATTTAGCCAATAATTTTCTGGATTAATAACCCTCGAGGATGAGATCCCTCAAGTTTGTTTTCGAACTTCAAATCTAGCTCACGTTGCCTTCAGGCCTATTGTATAAATCCCAACCCAGACCTATATATATGTATAGTTTTCGCATTTTTGTGAGAGATTGAATGAGGGAAATCCGACTACCGTGCTACGCGAGCGGGCACGTGTGAGTCGATAGTGGGCTCTTGAATGGTGTACAAGCCGTTTCATTCCCGAGGGATCCTGACAACTCCACCTTTGAGTTCCTCAAACCCGGAGAAGTGTGGAGGTTCACGGGTACTGCATTGCAGCGCATGTCTAGACTTGTGGTTTCAAAGGGTACTGAAGGCGACTGCCTGAGAGTACTCGGCCTTCTTGCTCAAGGCCAGGAGTAATATGGAAGGTGCAGAGGGCGGAAAGGAATGAGATTTGATGCGAGAAGCGATAGAGAAATGGCCGAGGTATGAGAATGTGAAAGATAGGGCGACGCTGTCGACCCGAGGGCGACGGCTCCCGTATGTGCCCTGATGAGAGTTCTTGAGGAAGTATATGGTTTTCATTCAATAGGAGAGTTTGCTCTCCTGTGCCAGATTGATATTAGTTATTTTCCGGGCCGGTAACACTCGTTACTGACGGTTTTTCTATATATATGTAGGTGAGAAATGCGAGGGATGAAAGCTGTCGGGACTGCGGAGGAGTAGCACGGAACCGCGCACACATGTACCTGCCGCATGTAATCTATAATGACGGTGTTTTATTGCTACGTGAATGATAATTTTGATGTGTTTGTTTAGATAAATTGCTTGATATGAAATGAATGGATAAATGTGAATGAGTAGTGAGTTTGGAGTTGAGGCTTGGTTCAATCGAAACGAAAGAGATAATGATGAATGCTACGGTAGATTATCATGTTTTATCGTATTTTGATAAAATATTTATATACCCTTGTTGTGGATAATTTTTAATTAAAAATTTCTTGTCGTTGCATGGTTTTGTTTTGCTTGCACATCATAGCATGCATGTAGGACTACGTTAGAACCCACGCATCCCATCCATGCATTTCATGTTTGCATCTCCATCTTGAGACACCGAGGGCAGATCCGGGTCGGCTTAACCGAACCCAGTAGATTAGCGAATGGTTCGGTCGTCGGTGACATTTCCAGGTCGGTTCACGGGTGAGCCGAAACGGGGTGTTACAATACAACCATTCATTTTTCTTAGATAACCATTTATTTTTCTTAAACGACCATTCATTTTTCTAAACAACCATTTGTTTTTCTAAACAACCATTCATTTTTCTCACTGACCATTAGTTTTCTCACCCTGACATCTATAAATTTTACACTTCTGTCATTCAATCACCATCATCCATCTCACTTAACTTCTTTCTTCTTTTTCTTACTTCTCTTTTCCCTCACGATCCTTACTCAAGCTGGCCACAACCATTTGCCGTCACCACATGATTGAAGATTAGGTATAGAGTAGGAGCACATTGTTTAGGTGCTAAGGCACGTTCAGAGTTTCTAAGGCACGTTTGAAGTTTCTACCAGGTTCGTTTAGGACTCGCACTGATTTATTGCTCTATTTTATCATGATTTATTTTTATAGATTGTAGGATGAGTTGAGTGATATTTTATTGGATCCCACTAAACCTGGGTCACTTAATCGATCAATCTTTCAAATTAATAACCCTCGAGGTTGAGTTCCCTCGAGTATGTTTTTGAAAATAAGATTCACCACAAGTTGCCTACCGGCCTATTATATAAATCACTAACAAGACCTATATATATATATATATATATATATATAGTTTTCGTGTTTTTCAAGGGCTTAGGATGTGACAGTAGTCCCAAGGGACAAGAAAGTGAAATGAGAAAGATGTTTTTAGTAAATGCCCTCAGAGATTTTATGCGATGTTTTCTTTTATATGAAAGTTTACTCTCATAACCAGTTTTATATTAGAGAAAGATGTTTTAAGTAAATGCCCTCAAAGATTTTATGCTATGTTTTCTTTTATATGAGAGTTTACTCTCATAACCAGCTTTATGTTAGTTATATTTTTGGACCAGTAACACTTGTTACTGATGTGTTTTTATAATATATGTATTTATAATATATGTAGGTGATGATCAGAAGTAGGATGAGCCAGTCAGGACGGAGGAGCAGTGAGGTTTATTGCACACATGTCTAACTATAGAATATTGTGTTATGTTCTCGTTATATTGGGAATGATGTGATGTAATAATTGAATTCATGTGTTTTAATAAATATATTTAAATATTGAATAAGTACAGCAAGTAAGATCAATAATTTAATATAAAAAGTAACTAAAATAAACAGATTGATCGAGATTTAAGATTCCAGAATGAATTATGTAGCAAATTAGAATTTTGTGTGATTTTGTGTGAATATTCATATGTGATATAATAACATATGTATATATTTATCAACTTTATCATTTTTTTATTGATTTTTATTGTTATTATTTTTAGTATGAACCGGTTATCATGTCATTCAGGTAGTTGCATGTTAGGTGTATTTTTATGCATATATCCATGCATAGTGATAAATTTCTTCCATCTCAAAACGCCGAGAGTAGATCCGCAGGGTTAGGTTTGGGTTAGCTACCCTAACTGGGTCCAGTGACATTCTGGTTAGGTTCTCGAGCAAACACCGGATTTGGGGTGTTACACTATCCATTTTATTTTAAAAATTGCTACTTTTCTAACTTTACATGGGTTTTTTTTGTTTTAAATGTGATTTGTACATCATATTATTTATCTAGAACAATGTTAGAGTCTAAATATCTCATCCATATATTGAGTATTGCATCATATTTTTAAGACGTCAAGGGTAGATCTTTGTTGGTTTGATCGAATTAAGCAGATTAATGAATGAATCGGTATCCAATAGCATTTTCATTCCGGTTCAAACGGGTGAACCGAATTGGAGTGTTACACAAATAATTAAATTACCTAATCCAATCACTGGAACTAAGTTCAAGACCGGATCATACATCCCAAAAGCGCAACCTCTTAATTACAGCGGGGTGGTATCCGATAGTATTTTTGTTCCAGTTCACGGGTGAACCGAATTGGAGTGTCACACAAAAAATTAAATTACCTAATCCAATCAAGTGTTACACAAATAATTAAATTACCTAATCCAATCACTGGAACTAAGTTTAAGAGTGGATCATACATCTCAAAAGCGCAACCTCTTAATTGCAGCAGAGCATGTCTTCTCTTTAGTTCAGAGTGATCATATGGATTATAAAGTCACCCTCTTGATTATTGAAGAAGTGTTGCCCTTCTCGTAGTTCACGGTGCTTATATTAGGAGCATTGTATTTAATAACATTCTTATGGTAGTATCATCAATATGCATCGAGTATAAATATCATGTTAAGGTTAATATCTTTATCTTTGAGGGTTAAGATCTGTTTCCGTAAAATTTGTATGACAGTAATCTAATGAATAATTTTCTAAATTATAAGATCACACTTTGTCTTGTCTGTTACATAAAATGCCTTATGTTTGGGGAATCAACATGCTTGTTTTTTCAAAGCTAGGCCAATACTATGGGCAGCACACAGCCCTCTTCTCGTATCAATTTGGCCACCATTTTTGTTTTTTATAAAAAAATTATTTACTCCAAAAAGAAAAATAAAAGGTTCTTGATGAAATATGAACCAAGTCGAAGGTTTTTTTCTTTATTTTTGGCAACGCCAGGACTTAATAAGTAAAACTGATATGGGATCGACCTTAACTTCTTGGCAATTAGTAATAAGCGGGAGTTGATTGTATGGTAAGTCGTATGTATGGGCCTGCAATTTATATTTACTTGAGCAAAGCCCATTATGACAAATGTGCTAGGACACATGAGAACCAGCCAACCAGCCCAGCAAGGTTGCAACAAAATTGTGCAGAGTGGGACCTAACTTAATTTAAGTTTGAAGGAAAAGATATATAAATATAAGTACATTCAAACAAGAAAATTAAACATTAATGAAGCGCATTTTGTCTCTTGAGAAAATTATCATTCTCTTTGCATGATTAATTCGATTTAATCTCAAAGCAAGATATACAGAAGGAAAGACCGTTTATAGTCCAAAAATTAGACTTTGGTGCTCGTGGAATGAAATCACCACATAGTCTTGCATGTAAATATGTTTGAATTAGTAGGTGAAAATTTCATTTACCAATATTATTTGCTTTTAATTTAAGCGATTGCTTGATTTTTGTGAGTTCAACTTAAGAGTTATCGGAAAATTTATAAGAACAGACTGGCACAATCAATCTAGTTTGCTAATGAAATTTCTTGAATCCGAAAAATTTGTTAGTGGGTGACATTGATTGAAGAAGTAGTCGAGCCAAATATTCACTGTTCCAGGATTGAAATGAATACCAGCATAGCAAACCAATGGTAGTCGTTTCAGAACAAGCTTCATCCCTCACCGGTTAATGGAATGCAACATCTTTCTCACTGTGTATATGTCAACCACGCCATGTAAAGGAAAACACTTGAACTTTGCTTATTGCTATATGTTGTGGGCTATGTGCAGCGTATTTTTCTTGTTCATGCACCCTCTAGTCACACGTTTATAACTCAATTCTTATTTTACACCACTCTATTAGATTAGGTGAGTTATTGTTTTGCATCGAATGACAGAGTTAATAGACGGTATTTTCGGAAAACCCTTTTAATTTGGGTTATTTAGACGCTGTTTAAATCACTCTAAAGGATCGGATCCTTTGAGTTATTTCAAAAAATAAAAAATCCATGGCAAGTAGTTTTTTTCCATAGGCCCATTATTATTATTTCTTACCCAAACCTATTATTTATATATTGTTTTTAACATGGTTTAATTGTATGGGTAAGTTTCACTTTGTGGGATAATCATATGACGGTGAGTGGTTGGATTGTGGATTGGGGTAAATCCCACGTGGAGGGGAATCCCATGGGGTAAATTCTAATTCGTCTTGAGGAGCCGAGCCCCTGCTCTTGCATTATTAATGGTTGTTCAATGCAACTTTCCCTTTCTAATATTATTGCATCATTTGCATACCTACAAGCTCATAGGCGAAGGGTATTGGGTACCATGGTTTGCGGCTTATGCCATGACTACAATAATTCTTCTTCTTGCCTTCAAAGCTTGGAGGAGTGGTGCATGGTGGTGATTGAAGAGAATAGATCATAGTGCCCATATCTACAGTAAGGTGCACGCCGGTGTAGTTTCTTTTTGTAGGCTTTGGTTCTTGTCGTAATCTATTTCCTTATTTTACTTTAATATGAACTAATGAATTCATATACCAGTTTATTATATGGTTATTTTTGTTTTACAGACTAGTAACTTGTTAAAGATGTTTTTCTTTTTATATCTATATTGGTGTTGTACCTCATGTGTGGCTAGTGTATATAGGGGAATGCTAGAGCTTTGTATATACACTTACCTAGTCACGTTGTTGTTTTACATTTAGTGTTGCCAACCATATTTATTTTGTTTTAAAACATATATTATTAACCAATTTTTTATAAAAGAATG
This sequence comes from Piper betle, assembly GCA_033002965.1. NCBI lineage: Eukaryota > Viridiplantae > Streptophyta > Magnoliopsida > Piperales > Piperaceae > Piper > Piper betle. The sequence goes on along the minus strand of JAURVB010013739.1, from coordinate 114,036 downwards.
AACATCATGATTGGGAACTATCTATTGGATACTTATATATTATTCTACATTTTATTTATCTCTTATATTCCGTTTACTTTGTGTTGTTACAATATCAGGGTGTGGATGTCTTCCTTCTAAAACACTGAAAGGGTTTAAATTTTAGGGGGCATTTTGAAGGCGTTTGCCTTCCTTGTAATTAAGTTAAGATATAATAAATTTATTATAATATAATATTTCAGTTCAATTCAGGGATAGACCGAACATGGTATATTACAAGTCCTATAATTTTGGACTTGGGAGAAGAGAAATAATTTTTTTGTTGTGAGGAAAAGATGCCGTTTTTTTTATTGGGATCAATTGAATTGTCAGAGTTGTACACCAGATCAATAATCAAAGTTCGTTCTTTAATCAAGATCAACACTAGTGAGTTTGTTTAAGTTTTCACCTTTGTCTTGGATCCATAATTGTAGGTGATTGATTTAAATGGCAGTAGGTTGTCATTTGAATGAATTTGGGAGGAGTTTGGTTTTCTTAGAAACTTTTGTCATAGATTGATTATATTTTAACGGAAGCTTTTGATAGGCGATTGTTTTGCGGTGTTCCCTTTGTACTGGAGGGTTTATATATTTAATTTGTGTGTGCTCTGTTATATTTGCCTGTGATTTTTATATAGTTTATTGTTGTTTGCTTTGGTCTTGTTCAAACACAAGGTAATTGAGGTTTGTTGATAGATAAAAATCCCAACACCGAATAACAAGCTCGCTTCAAAACGGATGTGAGCCAAATCGAAACCTTTTTTGTTAAGTTTGATTCAATAGTTAAAAAACCAAATTTTATTTAAAATTATTCAAAGTGAATTATTTATTGCCTCAATCAAGATTTAACCATGCTGTAGCAAACCTAATTAAAATTTATAGACATATATCATATGAAGCATTCCAAAATTAACCTTTAAAAATTAATTAATTTGTTAATAATTCACAAAAATCTCTATTTTTTTTGGTTTATGAAGAATAATCTTTTAGATCACTTCAGTTCCAATTTCAAAACCGAAATTCGATGCACCGCATAAATAACTTATTTTGGATGAATTAAAAACCTAATGATCAAACGAGTTTGAATCGAACGAGAATTGATAATGTGTAGGGTTTAGTTATGATTTTTCTCACTTGCACATCACAAATTAATTGACCTTAGCTATATGTTAGGATATCGTCACAAACAAATTAAAACAGGAGTAGGGCAAATCACAATACTCTCGATAGCCAGATTATGACTATGGGAAACGGTTTGGAGGCTGTAGGACCTTATGTTCTCATAATTAATTTATCTTATGTATCGTTGCATGTTATCATTAATATAACATAATTTATTTTATGATTGGTAATTCATATACTTAAATTTTATTTTTTTATCTTTAGTATTTTTTGGTAACGGCCGGCAGGCCAAGGCGGGCCGTTACAGCTAGACAATCCAAACAGTACAGCAGTCTCCGCACACAAAAAATGAAAGCCCCCAAAAGCTAACATTGGTGTATATGGTCACCATCCACAGACCACTTTCGGCAACGAGTGCGATGGATCCACCAATGGCTTCGATACAGCTCGCCTCAAACATTCTTCTCAAACACAAAAAAGCCCCGCGTTTTCAACAGAGCACAGGATCATTCATTTGATATCGATGCATGTATTAATATCTCCAACATACCCGGATTCATTTACACAACTTCCTCATGCTTATTTATATATTGATCCGCGCAGTTCAATATACAAATAAGCCAATTTGTAGTCCATCTGTACCACGTTCAAATTGTGCTCTAAGTCGTCCACAGTCCAAACATCGACCCTCCCCCTGGACCAGCAACTTGCCGTGTGCTTCTGGAAGCAACACCTTTATGTGGTCTGAGAAACGTCAAGGACTCCCACTGCTCTTCAACAACCAACTTCTCATCCTCCCCCATGCATGCATGGTCATTTTCATCTTTTTGGTGTTTTAAAGGTTGGCATCCCCATGTTATAGTTTGATGTTTTAACTACTTGGTCGGAAGTGATTTGTGACGCTGTTTTTCGGTCACTTTGGTAATAATTTTGGAGTGGACCAGATTATAGCTAATAATACACTTCTGATCATGAATAGATTTGATTTAATCTACGAATGAAAAACTCATGTACTATTTCAACTATAAGCTGATAGGTTCAATGAATGTGTGCTGGCTTGAAAGTGTAACTATGGTAGGTGTTTTTTGGATTATGAATCTCGAATTAGGTGTGAATCTAGTTTAAATTAAAATTACTTGACCCGGTCTCGCCGATGCAAGCCAATGTTTGTGGATTCGGAGTCCACTGAGAGTCGACTTCAAGTTGACTTGGAGTTAGCTCAAAGAGACTAAGGAATCATGGAAATGATTTTTTAATTTTAATTTTATTTATGGACACCTACCTTGTCTCACTAGCCATAAATAAATAATAATTAGCTCCATAATATTACAATTAGCTACCAAGTAGTACTAACAAATAAAATGTGCCGCTTTTTTAGGCAGTCGTTAAAAGCTGTTTTTCTGCTAATACGCACTCTATTCAATGTTAAAGCTGACAATGAACAATGCTAGCCACATCGCAACATCATATTTGTATATTCACTATTTGTCATGCTAAACATTCGTATTGTTTAGGTCAAAGGAACATTTAAATGGTGGGGTTGGGTTATTTCTTTCCTTATATTCACGCCTATCGTTATTTAGCTTAGATGAAATTAAAAAAATCTTAATAATGAACCTAATGAAAAGTGTAAAACTAGTGATTTATACCTAATTCAAATTTTAATTCATGTGGATCACACTAAAAAAATGGAGATTAGGACTTATTAAATATGATGAAGCGAAGTCGAGGAGTCGATGTCTGCAAGCAGGCAGACAGAATCCTTTATATCTTTAACATAACATATAAAAACTTGTATGCATGAATTTAGATTCATTTATCTTATTGGATTTTTATTAACAAATTTGTAATTCATACCAGTTTTAGATCTTCATTTAAATAAAATGTAAGATATAATATCAAACATGACCCGAGTACTCGGTAAGTTAAATAGAGCGAATATATAATGTCTTTAATATTGCTAACGTTTTGCCATATAAGAAGTACTTGCCCACGGAGTGAAATTGGTCTGACTCCAAAAGTTACATGCATGATAAATTTGTGGTGTCATCATCGAATTTTTAAAATATTTACGTGCAAATGGTTGTGAAAGCTAATATGAAAGGTAAGACTTTATAATGAGCTTTGTCTGCGGTGTTGATTATTTGATGGGGGGACTAGAGAACACAAGTCAGATTTAAAGCAACTAAGCATAAATTACTTCTTATGCAAGCCCAACGTCCGACACTAACAAAAGATGCATGGCTCTGGACTACAGCTTTTGCTGTTTGCTTATCTCTTTTTGAAGAAAGACACACTGTGTTTTGTGGTCCAAACTGCTTAAATATATGCACTTTTTGTAAGTTGAAACCCAAAAATTGTTTAATTCATAACTACTCCTTGGTGGGATTAGTTCTGATAAAAAGATTATGACCTTGTTAATTGAATCAGTCCTTTGAGTTTCTCTTTGGAATAGATTCATACATGATTCATCAGCTCTTCCTTATGTAAGACACTCTCCGCGTGACTCTTGCCATTTTTGTTGTCTCTTTCAATCAAAACAACTACTTCCTCTGAAAAAAAACTTCCTATTGCCATTTTTTATTGCAGAACAGACGGCCTTTCTCTGACAAATATATTACTTATATTAGTGTTACATTTCCAAGTATACTCTACTTCATAGGTATATTCAATTTATTAGCAAACTTTAAGGTTGGTTTACGAATTCCGATGTTCAGACAAACTGGATTATTGCTACTTAGCAACCTGTTCCCTCAGTTGATTAGTGATGTTTCTTACAGCTTTAAACGTATATACTTCGTTTATCATGTAATATCTTTCCATTGAACGAGACTAGTATTGTAACAGTCTATAAAATATATATGATCCTATATCAGGAGTTGATAAAAGTTTTGTCTGGTGACAATCCTCTAAGGCTCTATCATGCATGCCCAACTTTCTTCTAGTCATGGAGAAGGGGGGAAAAAAGGAGGTCTTCTAACAATGACTCATCCATACGAATTATTAAAACTATTACAACTAGATCATATACGTACGTCTCAGTTTCTCGTGGAAGCCGCATGGAGGAGAATTCAGTTAATATAGATCATCTAATGTAATGGACAAATTCTTAATCTATACGCGACTATTGGAGCTTGAAAAAGATCAAGAGCTAGATACAATATAAGAGCTTGAGTGATGGTTAGCCTCCAACAATTCATGATCAATTTAATTTAAAAAGCACACATTAAGCATTCATGATAATATCAAGCATTCATGACTATATCGAATTAAGAGAAGTCATTCAGATATTGATTATTAAGTTTCGATCATGTGTTTCATACATTTGCGTAGATATGGTTGTCGTTTATCTTGATGATACTTACCGAGTTCTTTCTTCAACTTAACTATTATGGAGATCATATCTTGAGGAAACTTGTATGCTTTTAATTAGGTGGCGCTAGAGAGCTTGCTTGTTAGGCTAGCAATCTGCACCATTAAATCTTCAAGATAAATGACGGTACAAATATATTTAGTGCAGACGCGGATTAGGAATTGATACAACCGAATGCAAGATGAAACCAATTCTCCTCTTTGATCTTGAACCAACTTTGAGTGCAAGAACTTATCCTGAGACTGGATAGTTTTAAATATTATACCTGGACAGTATGAGCCAGTATACGCAACTGTCTCTTTAAATCTAGCTCATTAGTCTTCGTATTATTTTAATTTGCATTAACTTTATAATTTAATTCTCTCTTAAAAATCTGTTTTTTTAGAAAATCATTATAATATTTTAACTGGTATTTAATTAAATATTAATAAAAAATATAATAATATAATATAATTTATTATTTAAAATTTTAAAATCCAGTTAAGCACGACGACTCAGTTAAACCAAATATATACAGACTACAAATCACCATACTGTAAATGATATTCAAAACTTTGTCATATAGAGCATGCTGGCCCGGTTTGGTGCTAACTTAGTGCCTTTGATGACAACTTTTTTAGGCAATCAAATTCATATTAAAGAAAGGTAGGGAAAATTTTGATAGTGCAGAAAGGAGTTTCCAATCTGATGTTATATATATATATAGATACATATATATAAATACATAGATATATATATATATATATATATATATATATATATATATAAACTAATTATTTTATACCATGAATGGCCAAATGTATGAATGTGTGGTCCTAATTGAGCCTTAGGTCTATTTAGTTATCCTTAAATAAAATAAAGAAATATAAAATTTGGATCTCATAAATTTTTTTGTGTTTGGATGTTTTAAAATTTAGTCAAAAAATTTTTAATTTTAGTTTAAATAAATCTATGTAAAAATTTTATAGAGTAATATTTTTTATGAAAAAAAAATTAGGAGAAATTTTGGAAGGCACGTGCACATACAAATTTCATTTTTATCTTTTTTTCCGTCTATACAAACATTTAAAGAGAAAATTTTAAATTTTTATGCTATTCTTCTCATTTTATTTTTATTTTATATAAATTTTTTTACACTATTTTCAAGTCAACCAAATAGACCTTTAAAATCTCATTTCGAATCTATGCAGCCACAACGGATGACATTTGCTACCGAGAAATATCTTGCTCCCATGCCTCATGTTCGACACTTTTAGTTTTAGTGTGTTTTTTTTAAATTTTTTTTCATCATATTTTAGAGACATTCTTTCCACCAATTAATTTTTTGATTAGATGTCAATTAGTGCGGCCCCTTCGGAAACCTGGCAACGTCAAACATTTATTGTCTTCATCAATTTGACATTGAGAAGTTGGTATGAAGGATAGACTTAACATTGAGGGTTGTACCATGTCCACAAATAAAATCACACTTTCAATAAAATGATGTGAATACAAAATCGTAAATGAAGAAATTAAATGCCGTTTTCATATCTAGCCGACAAAGTAATTACTACTTGTTTAACCATCTTCAAATTTCCAAGTTATATTATCTATCTATATTTATAATCTCAAACTAGGATTTCATTGACGCACTAACATGAGTTAGGTGATCATTAACTTCTATACAATGACAGATTGAGTATAAACCTGAATTATACATATACAATATTTTTTATATATTTCATTGAGTAGTACTTATGTCTGCCTAATTCTTATCAAATAATCTAGTCTTTCTTTCTTATGAATAAATCACAGACTACAAAATCAATCAAGCAAATCAAATAATACCATATGTCCTTCCTTATAATAAATTACACCAACATAATCTTTTAAAGTAATCTTCTTAACCAAATTATATCTTAGCACGTAGCAATCTAAATCTCTTATTATAAGAACCTATAGCCCGTGAACCACGTGGTCATATACACTGCCATGGGGGTTAACACAAGTAAGAAGGAAATTAAGATCCCCCTCTCATTAATTTTTAAATGTATTTGACATGTAGACTAGTACTACTATATATACACTAAAAAGAATGCGTTGTCTCATATTTGACCTTTCTTTTACTGAAGAAAAATACAAAACCATAAATTGTAAAATTTTGTTGGGGACCTATCTAATCTTCTTATTAATAAAAGAAATTTTGAAACTTGCACTATGATGAAAATAGGAGATTTAACTAATCAAAATACTATAAAATGAAATAAAATAGAAATTAAAGTATTATAATTTTTTCTCACTTAATTAAGGTTTATCTTTAAAATTAGAGTTTATATAATACTCAGCTCAATTAATGCAAACGAATAGATCTACTCATTTCTTCAAAAATAGTTAGCAAAAATTGAAGATTATAAGTACTGTCCTCACTAATTAATATGTTGGATCTTATCCGGTTAGGTAAATTAATTAACCAAATTAAAGGTTATAAACTTATCCCTTCTAATATATTAAACCTCAACATGATACACGTTGAATATAAGACTAACCAAGAATAACTAACTAATGAGGGATTTTACCATCTATCTTTAATTTGTTAAATAATTATTATTCTATTTTATTATCGATAAGATTAGAGTCTGACTCTAATAATTGCCGCACATGCTGTGGTATTTTTCTTGGTCTATTATTAATAAGGGTAAAAAAGTAATTAGAGATTTGATCAATGAAAATACAAAAAAATATAATAAATTGTAATAATTTTATCTTTAGAATTAGTGTCTATCTCTTATATTATACAATTATTGATTATTATCGTCTATCTCATTACTTAATGAGAATTTATTTATAAAATTTAGAATCTCTCTCTAAAATATATAGTTGATGCATAGAACGGTAATATCTTGCCTAATAAATGTTATGGAGGAAGTTATTTTCTAAAACTAATAAAACACATAATTATAAAATAAATGTCTACAAAGTTTAGACAATAGTATAAAAAAGTCAACTATGAATTAGGCATGAAGAAAGAGGTATTTTTTTGTAGTGGGAGGAGATTCACAAGCCCCTTATTAGTTAAAATAAATATATTTTTATTAATTAAAAAGAAACTCAATATTAACATGTGATTAAAAGTAAAAGATTTAATTAATTAAAATATATTAAAAATAAAAAATAATAAAAATACTCTCACTGTGAATAATCACACCAGGTTTAAAACCAGCTAATATTAATTTCTAATTTCCTATAAAGAAATAATAATAAAAATATCTCCTGCTGCGGAGGTCATAGGTTTAAAACCCTCTAAACTCATGTGGAGGTCAGGTTTAAACCTCCAATTTTTAACTTCCTTATGATTACAATATTTAATATATTTCCCTTGAATAAAATACAATAAAAAAATCAAATAACTATAATTTATATTCTCATTTAAATAGTATCAATGTTTAAAATCAATTAGAGTCCATATCTAAGATATAAAATTATTATACTCTATCTCAATATTATTTAATTTATTTAACGAAGGTTTACATATAAAATTAAAAAAATTAATACAACATAATATACGTACAAATAGTATGATGTTTGCAATGGAATCTTGTTCCAAAGGAAAAGAACACAATAGGAGGGCTCCCGGGCATGCAGGGCACAAGAGGACAGCGCCGGTGAATGAGAATTCTAAGGAGCTCGGATGTGTAACTCCTTGAGCTTGGGCAAGTTAAGTTAGCACAGAAGAATGTTATAGAGTTCGTAGAGGGGTTTTCTTTTATGGCGAGAGATATTTGATCCCTGGTGGTTTTTCTCCTCTTGGGGGTTTTTTCAAATAAATTTTGGCGTTTCTAATTGTATTATTTGGTATGTATTTGTGAGATCTACCCTTCCGCAGAGCTGTACGACCTCAACATATGCATCACTTGCTTTCTCTAATCCATAAAAAAAGTTAGTCAAGCCAAAATATTAAAGGCAAATTAATTCAACAACAAAAAACTCAAAATAAGAGTGATATGCAATAATAAGGTTTGTTGATTGAGCGAGATAGTTCGTGAATATTTGGCGTTTAGTTCGGCTTGACTTGACTTGACTCGACTCAAAAATCGACATTTAAATGTTTTGAACTTGAATTCAATTCGAGTCAAACTCGAATCTTAAGAGTTGAGCTTGAGCAAAGCAGTGTTCGACTCGACTCGGTTATAACTCGAACTTGACTCAATCATACAATATGATAATATACATAATATCATTTGTCTATTTAAAACACATTTAAAATCATAAATAAATATTATTATTGATTACGTACTAAAAAAGGGTGGTGGTAGGGGTGTTTTATTTTTATGTTTTATTTTTTATTGAATCCGGGTCGTCCTTGTAATCGAACAATCTAGATTAAAGTTTGAGATATAAATATTATCTGTCCCGACTAAGATAATATATATATATATATATATATATTGTAGTTAATTATATTTATTTATATATAATAAAATAATAAATCAATATCAACATAACAATAATTCAGTCGGGAGAACGTTATCCTAAAGACCTAAAGGTCAAGTGTTCAATTCACACTTAAAACAATATTTGGGCCTGGGGCCTAATTGGGCGAGCCAGCTCGTGAACTAATTTTGAGCTCACAAACGAATTAGGTTTCGAGTTTGTCAAAATTAAACAGTTTAATGTATTCGAACTCGAACAACATAAAAAATGTTCGGGATAATTTTAAGTATATATATTCAAAACTCGTTCGATATCGGATCGAGTTTAAACGAACCTATTTAAGTCGAGTTCAAACACAAGCTAAACTCGGTATATTATAACATGGGATCACAACAATTCCTACATAAATAAATGAAGAAAGAGAGGGAGAGAGAAAAAGAAGCTCTAGTACGTATGGACGTACGTACCAGGATAAATGTAGTATTATTATCTTTATTATAATAAGACACACTTGATCCATGCTCTTAAATAATTAACTTCAAATTAATCAAAACTGCTTAAACGATAAAAAGCAATTTCAAGTACTTAATTAGGCAGCAGCCTTATTTAGGTATCCCGTCATGAGCTGGAGGTCAGCACTAGAGCATCGATTGAAAAGGGGCGGTAAACGGCACGCGGCGTCACCATATATTCGCAAACTCCTGCGACCTTCCTATTGCCCAAATCATTCAATTCCCTCGGTTTTGAAAGTCAAACCATTTACAGGAAATACTACAACTCCTACTCACTAACGAAGATACAATCATTCAATTCTCCAATTTTTGCAGCAGCAAGTGCGACTTCAATCGTCATAGTTTGAACATTTGTCACTCTCCCTTTTCCTCCTTTTCTATTTGTCTATACTATAACAAGGGATAATTCATATACACACATAATAATAATAATAATATATATATGCATATATTACATGGACCCTCACTTCCCATCTGTAACTCTTTTGCTAAAAGCCGCAACTCATACACCCCAAAGTTGCCCCTACCGACCACTAAAGAACACTAAAATCCTGGCGGTCAAAATCCTCGCCAAACATGCAGATCCATTTCTTAATAACTCTCCCAGTATCCACGTCACCATCCCCAGTCTGATATCTACATCATATGCTCTTTAACATGTGATCCTACAAGCCGTGTATATATATTCCTCATCTCCCTCCCCCACCTTGAACTAACCACGGCCGATATACTTCCTCTGGTTCGTGATCTTGAGCTAGCTAAGCTCTAGATCGCAACCTCACCGGTGGTGGGCACTCGATAGCCATGGCAGCTGCTACCAATTGCTCAACTCATCTCTACAAACCCGGTACTTCAAACTCCAAAAGAACGTTCTTAAATAGAGCGACCCGGGCTCAATTGCAAACTTCTCCGCAAGTTGGGAAAAAGGGGAGTAGTATTGCCACCTGCCGGAAATCTCTGGATCATGTCAGCGCCACTCCGGTGGTTGCACCGGGGCAGCTGGCCTTGCCCGATGCACTGCCGGCCATGCCGGCCAGCCTGGCAGAGATGTGGAGGGTGGTACAAGGCGCCGACGACTGGGAGGGGCTGGTCGACCCCTCCACCCCACTCTCCGGCAAGAGATAATCCGATACGGTGAGTTCGTCGCCGCCTGCTACAAGGCCTTCGACCTCAACCCGTCCTCCAAGCGGTACCTCAACTGTAAGTATGGTAAGAGGAGCTTGATGTCGGAGGTGGGCATGGACGGCAGCGGCTACAATGTCACCAAGTACATCTACGCCACGCCGGACATCAACATCCCCACTCAGAACGGCACTAACTGCGGCCGGTGGGTTGGGTATGTCGCCGTCGCCGACGACGAGGCTTGCCGCCGTCTAGGCCGCCGGGACATTGTCGTCACTTTCCGAGGGACCGTCACCAACGCCGAGTGGATTGCCAACTTGATGAGCTCGCTCACGCCGGCGAGGCTTGACCCACACGACCCTCGGCCGGAGGTGAAGGTGGAGTCCGGCTTCTTGAGCTTATACACTTCCGACGATAGCTCCTGCAAGTTTAGCCATGGGAGCTGCCGAGAGCAGCTGCTATCGGAGATCTCAAGCTGATTAACAAGTACAAAGATGAGGAGATTAGCATCACACTTGCTGGGCATAGCATGGGGAGCTCACTGGCCATGCTTCTTGCTTATGACATTGCGGAGCTTGGATTGAACAGAGATGACTCAAACCAAGAGATACCCATTACAGTTTACTCCTTCGCTGGTCCGAGGGTGGGCAACTCGGGCTTCAAGGAGAGGTGTGAAGAGCTGGGGGTGAAGGTTTTGAGGGTGGTGAATGTGAATGACCCTATCACCAAGCTTCCCGGTGTCTTCCTCAATGAGCATTTTAGGGTTTTGGGGGGAAGATATGAGGTGCCATGGAGCTGTTCTTGCTATGCTCATGTTGGCATCGAGTTGGCTTTGGACTTCTTCCAAATGCAAAACCCTTCTTGTGTTCATGACTTGGAGACTCACATTAGCCTCTTGAGATGCTCTAAGCTGGTGCAAGTTCAGAACGAAGGGATGGACTTGATTCAAAGAGCTCGGGAATTGATTTTTAGTGTCCAAAAGTTGGACATTCTATCATGGCAAGATGCTGCTAGGAATATTGGCAACCTAGTTCAATCGTTAAGGGCATAAAATTTTGATCATTGGTTATACTTAAACCGATTATCTCTGCCTAGTGTGTTTTTATGATTACAGGCAGAGTTTTTACAATTAATCGGTTTTTTGCTGATGACAACAGACATTTTTGAATGTACAGTTTGTATATGAAACAGAAATTGATGGTGCAAATCGTCAACTTGAGTTAAAAAAAAAACCAGTTGACAATTTTGTTCTCAATGAAAAGCAATTTTGAACAGCATGATGTTGATCTGGATCTTATGTATCTCGCATCAATACCATATCATGGAAATATATATTCTTCAATATATATTTGCTGATCATGAATCAACCAATGTAAGATACCTGGAGTTTAACTTGATCAGTACTAACCGACGAGTGTCAAGTAGCTAGTTTCTTAACTCGTGATAGAAATCGTCGATGAATATGATTCACAATTATAAATTAGCCTCGTGAAGCTCAACGATCCTTTTGTCCAGTAGGTGGGAGATATATAGCTTGCAGTACGTAATCGATGATGGGAGATATATTAGACTCTCAAGCTCAAAGAAACATTATAGTGATATACTCGTGTTCCATGGTGCCGCAATCAAACCGATAAATTCGTGTTCATTGACATTCTACACAGCCTGAAAATTCTACATATTGAACTAGTCATGAAACAATCGTAAAAAGAAAGGAATGACATATAATTAATTCATAATGCAAGAATGTATCGTTAATAATTCATATCTTTTGCTGTGCATATTTTCTTAAGAGACATGATTTTAACAGATAAGACCAGAAAGCGTTTTTCAACTGTAATCTTTAATATCCACAGCATTGCCTCCTGATCATGCTGGCTAAGAACTGGTGCACCACAAGAAACAATAAGCTAAGGATGAGAATGCAGACGTACAAGGGTACATATAATTGTGAGCACAAGCACGAAGCGAAGAAACACTAGAGCTTTAATACGGGGAGAGGACTTCACGAACGTATTCTGGACGAACTTAGTGCAAGGGATCAAGATTCAAGATGAAATCTTTGCTGACTCAACATGGTACTTGTTTCTCTTTTACCATCTCGGAGAGCGTCAGGCTGAGCTAGGACGGCGATAGAAGCGTTGCCCAACATAAAACTCATGACATTATTGTTCTTGTCAATATATAAGATGCCAAATAGAAAGTCTACAGCTATTACGAAAGTAAGTGTCAAAGTTCTTGTTTTGTGTCCCCTGAATTCTATGCGAGAAAATTGATACACAAAGCAAGCCCCAGAAAATTTACCTTCCAAGTTTGACAGTCTCGTTTCACCCACATTTCACATTACACTCACTAGATCAATGGGTGGAGTTAATCATATATTGGCCTGTCATTTTTTGGCGAGCAAAAACAAATTTAGCTAGGTGGGTAGTTGAGATGCTACCATTCATTGTTCAAGCCCTCAATGAGTCCACATCTTGAAGATAGCTAGGTCATGCAATCTCTTATATAGATCACACGACTTACTTGCATGTAATACCATAGTTGAATATTTATTAATTAGCTTCCTCCCAAGCAACATTTTAGTCCTCTCCGTTAGTGGGTCGGTGCCTTGTTACTACTATTACTAGCTGATCTATAGCAACTCAATTAATGAGCGTGGAAGTATATACATGCACAATTTAATCTTCTATGCAAGTCGTAAGAGGTGGCCAAAGTTGATCAAACGAGCCTTCCTTTGATAGGAGTATGGGCTACTGATCATGTACTACTCTAGGAGAGCCATGTCAACCACAGCTAGAACTCACATAATCAACGAAGGGTTATCTGATCTCACTCGGTTTGGTCCGAATTAAAGAGACAACCGGACCAGCAACCGACCACATATATAAGCCTGAAAAACGTGCATAGTCATCTTAGTTGACGGTTCTGCGTGGACAAGAAAAGAAAAAAATATGTGTTAAACCCGATGAACATCGCTTTCTAGGCTTGTTTATTTTCTAGACGTAAAGCGACCAACCAACGTGTACTGGAAGTCAGACACATTACTGGGTATATAACTGCACATAGAGAAGAGAAACAATGTATCAACCTTACCATGAACATGTCCATTTCATGGCTTAGCTTTTTCTGTCATCACTTGCTTACTATATGAGATTAGTTTGCTCGTTGTGTGGCCGTTGTGGTTTTATTTTAGGAACACATAAGCATGGTAAGGTTACGACTATTTTGAACGTTTATATATATATATATATATATACATATATATATATATATATATATATATTACTACCGGTATATAACAGATCTTTAGAATAAATTAATATAAGCCTACGTACTTAAAATATACAGAATAATTCTGAGAGTTGCCCTCTTTTAAAGTATCAAAGAAGAAACCATCTGTATTTAGGTTGTGTCATTACAGACATTACAAAATTATTTCAGAAGAATTAATTTGTTATTCAAAAGATAAAATATTTGTAATTACATCTATCACTTCAAAAAAATACAATTTTTGTTAGTGACAAGTCGTGGAGCATATTTAAGATTGGTGTAGGTTATACAATACAAAAAATAAAGTCCATAAAAGAATTTTCGAGACTGTGAAAAAATATATTAAATGTGCATATGTCACAATAATATATATAGTTTGTGAACTATAAAATGTACATTTGTATATTTGACATGTTTTCTCACATTCTTGGAAATATCTCTTTTACAGTTTTTAAAATTGTTTTCTGGGTTATACTTTCTTCAAGAGCCAACGGTAACCTTAAATATTCTGTTAGAATATGATCCCACATCAAGTCGATTTATGGATAGAGATTAATATTATATATATATATATATATATATATATATATATTATAAAAAGCAAGTCTTTCCAAAATAATTAGTTATTTTCAATTTTAAAGCCTAAAATGCTTCATACTTTAATGTATCTGAACTAGCCCACAAGCCTCACCCATTTTGGATAATGAGAAAATCAAAGAAAGTGGATGTGAAAAAGAAAAAGAAAACAATTTTCCTGTCATTTTGAAACGAAAATTTATGTAGCATCAATCTCATTTTTTTACAAACCAAATAAATAAAAAATATGAAAAGTACATTTTTCTTATAATTTTATGAGGCTTTCTTTCTTTTTCTACAATCCCAACACCTAATAAAAAAGAACAAAACTAAAAAATCTTGTGTTGTATAAGAAACCCAAAAAACCATGAAGGTCAAGGGGTGAATAAGGAAGAGTATTTGAAATTTACAACACAATATCATTTCAAATGAATTTACAAATAAAGATTTATATATATATATATATATATATATATATATAAAATAAGCCTTGGGATGAATATAGGAAAAATTCTAATTTGGGCCATCTGAAATTTCCTACGGTCACCACTAATTTTGGCCGTCTGACAAGTCCCTTTCTGTAACGCCTCAATTTGGTTTACTCTCAACCTGGACTAGAACTGTTACAAATGATCGAACTAGCTGTAAATTGATTAATTTGGCTGACCCAAAACCTAAATGGCTACAACATAACCCTCTCGACATCTCAAGATGGAGCACGCCGTTAATGCGCAAATAATGTATGAATAAGATGCAAAACCCTAGCAAGGAACTACGTGAATGCCATGATAATAGCCACACACCAAAATAATTAAAATAGTAATAAAATTCATAAAAACCCTGAAATAAAACTGACATAACTTCCCTTAAAAATGAAATAAAGGGACGACATGTTAAAACACGACACAATATAATATATATGAAAACAATAATTTATATTACAATAGGGTTCCAAAACCTCCACACATTTTGTAATCGGCGTCTCGCCCACGTACAATTTCATACTCAGCTCATTTGGTTCATTTTCATTTCAGCATGGCACATCATTAAAGCTTTTCTCAAAACATTTTCAAGCATTTCTAAAACAAGGCATACAAGCCTCACAAACACATGCATATATACACCAATATGTAAATCCATAACAATAGCCAATCACATCACATCTTACGCAAAAGTTGACACGACACCAGGTATGTGTGTGGTGTGCAATGCAAATGGTAGTCCTTCGTCAAAGCTGGCATACTCTATTCATTTTCCTCACCTACATATATAGTAAGAAAACGTTAGCAACGGGTGTCACTAGTTTGGAAATAACTAATATCAAACTGGAATATAAGAGCAAACTCTCATGGAAAGCAAACAATCATATATCTTCCTCAAGAACTCTCATAAGGGCAACTACAGAGGAGTCGTTGAGCAACTGACTCAACAGCATCCCGATCTATCTTATACTATGCCGCTCTCGACACTTCTTTTTCAGTACTTCGTATAAAACTTTTATCCTAAGCCCTCTCCAAACCTCCATATTACTCCTGGCATTGAACACGTAGGCTGAGTACTCTCAGGCATAAGCCTTTAGTACTTTTTGAACCACACGTCCGGACATGCGCTGTACTTAATAGTCTCCATAAACCTCTACGTTCTCTGGGTGTGAGGAGCTCAAACGCAGAGTTTCCAGGATCCCTCGGGAATGAAATAGGCCACTCACTAATCCAGAGCCTGCTTTGACTGGCACAGCATCCGCTCATGGTACGTGCAAGTCGATTCATCTTCTCTTGTCTCACTAAAAACTCGATAAAACTATTTATAGGGCTGGGTCGGGATTTATTATAATAGGCTTGAAAGCAACTTAAGGTAGATCTTATTTTTGAAAACAAGCTTGAGGGATCTCATCTTCGAGGGTTATTAATTCAGAAAACAATCGACCAGATGACCTATATTAGGTAGGGTCCAATAAATTATCCACCTGACACATCCTATGATCAATAAATCAAATCACCGATAGAGTAGAACGATAAAACTTGAGAAGCGTGTCCTAACGGACCTGTCAGAAGCTCCAAGCGCAATCTTGTACCTAGACGGCGAGCTCCTGCAACGAACCTACATGAACATAACTATTTACTAATGCCCATACATATATGATGCACGCCTATATAACTAATATATCTGCATTCATACATGAATCTAATCAAACATGACAATCATCTCAACAATCACACTAAATCTCTAATTGTCAAGCAAGTTAATAATTTTATGATTTTATACATTACTTATTACCTAGCACTTTTAATTCCAATTTCAAAACATACCTATTCTAATTAGGTGACAATGGTTTAATCAATTTAATCCATTTAACTTAATACGAGCATGCAAAACCTAAATCATGTAAATTCATAAATTAACTAGTTAACAAGCATTTAATTAACCATTCAGTGGTTTACTAACAATTTCATTAGTCAGCATTTAGATCACACAACACAATCTACGCTAATCATAACATGTTTATCATAATTCACGATTAATTAAACTAAAATCATGAAGTTAATAAAATTAATTCCAATATGCTACCATGTCCACAACATACATATAATAATACTAAAAATAAAAGGAAAAACCACCACGTGAATGGCGTTGAAATCGGTGCCGACAGACGGCTGTGAAGTTGAGCTGGCAATTTTTTGGCGACTGCGCTGGTGGGGTAATCGGAGGTAAGGGTTAGCACCGTCTCGGTGAGCTTGACCCAATGGTGGTGGCGACAAGGGCAGCCGTGACGGCAATGGCCACCGACGACGGCGTCGAGTTCGGTTGGGGCGGTCGGTCACTCCGATCAGACCGACGGCCGGCCTCGACGGCGGTGCTAGGTAAGGGGTAAAGGTAGGGGAAGTCGAGGGGAGAGCTTCGGCGTCAACGGCAGTGGCGAAAACCTTAAGGGCGGCAGCTAGGGTTTTGGGTGGTGAAAACGTCGGGGGTTGTGGGGGAGGGAGATGAGAAATATAGAGTGGCAAACTTAGTAAATAGAACTTGACTCCGACACTGGCTTAAGTCAAGAATAATAAATAACTAGGAATAAATCCCAAAAAATCCAGAAAAATTGGGAAAATCCCATAAAATCAAACAAGACACCACAACATCCAAATAACATGTTGTATAACTAATAACCAACCCGAATACCATCTCATACGTCCTAATGCGTTTATTCGGCCTAAAACTAATCTCTACGTGTCACAACATAAAAATAAAATTATCAACTGTATACTCTCATATCTACTGATAACTCAGCCTACCGATGCGTATCTGACGTTATCATCGATACTTGGTATACATAAACCCTCATAGCACGTGCACACAGTTGGTCTCGGCCCTGCACACGTATTCTGAAAGTCGAACTGACCGGACTACGGTCAAACCGAACTTGCTAACGACTATAAAACCCTGACTCGAGTCGCGGGTTTTACAACCTTGCCTCCTTATAAAATTTCATCCTCGAAATTTTAAATCAAGGAGGCGTCAAACATAATGTTGTAAAATGTAATCGAGGTTGGAAACTAGAGTACCTGGTCCAGAAGCTGGCTGCTCGAACAACTTAGGATACCTCCTCTTGATCTCGTCCTCTCGCTCCCACGTAGATTCTTCAACTCCGCGTCGATTCCACTGCACTCGTACTAAGGGAACCTGCTTACGTCTGAGGGTCTTCACTTGACGATCATCTATCCTCGTTGCGTCCTCTGGATACGTCAAGTCAGGACGGAGTACTATCTCTTGGAAACTGATAACGTGGCAGTTATCTAGGTGGTACTCCTTCAATAAGGACACGTGGAACACTGGGTATACGGCTGATAGGTGAGGCGGCAATGCCAAGTGATAGGCCACCTGACCTACACATTCTAGAACATCGAATGGCCCTATGTACCGCTGGCTAAGCTTCCCACGTATACCAAACCTCATGTTTCCCTTGGTTGGTGACACCTTTAGAAGAACATGTTTTCCGACCATGAAGTGAACCTTACGTCAGCGTTGATCGATGTAGCTTCTCTATCGGTTCTGAGCTGATCTCATTCTCTTTTAATCCGCATAACCACATCCTGTGTCTGCTAAACCATCTCTGGTCCAACTATCATCGGCTCATTGCCCTGTACCCAACACACTGGGGATCTGCACGGCCTACCATATAGCACTTCAAATGTTGCCATCCCAATACTAGCTTGGTAACTATTGTTATAAGTGAATTCCACCAAAGGCAAATGCTCTGCCCAGTCGCCTCCAAAATCTAGCATACAGGCCCTAAGCAAATCCTCAAGACTTTGAATAGTTCTTTCAAAGTGCCCATCTATCTGAGGGTGGAAAGCGGTGCTTAACTTCGACTCTGTGCCCATGGCTGCCTGAAAAGCTCTCCAAAAATAGGATGTAAATTGTGGGTCTCTGTTTGAGATGATCTCCAATGGGACTCCATGCAGTTGTACTATCTTTATCCCGATACAAGGTCACCAAAGTAGATAACAGGTAATCCATTCTAATTGGGATAAAATGTGCAGACTTCGTTAGTCGATCCACTATTACCCATACTACGTCTCTCTGTTGGTGATTCTTAGGCAGACCGACTACGAAATCATAAGCTATACTCTCCAACTTCCACTCTCGGGTCTTCAATGGCTGTAAGGTCCCATCGGGGTTGGGTGCATGCGTACAACTATCACCTGTTGACAGACTAAACACATGGCTACAGTGTCAAAAACCTCTCTCTTTAGTCCTAGCTATCAATAGGATCGTCGAACATCGTGATACATCTTCACTCTACCTGGATGCACTATGCACCTCGAGGTGTGGTCGTCATGAAGAATGGCCCTACGAAGTCCGTGATACTCAATGATGTCTGGAACGAAAAGGCGTCCTCTCAATCTGACCAGTACATCTACATCCCTGACCAAATCACTGTGAACTCCATGCTCTAACCACTGAGCCAATTGTTTATCCTCATTCTGTGCAGCTCTCATCTATTCAAAAAATACTCGACTGAATCGAAAGTCTAGCAATCATTCCAAGTAACTGCCTCTTGTGTGTATCAATCGGGGTCACTGAATCTGCTGCCATCCCATCTGAGTCTCGAATTGGCCTCCTATTCAAGGCGTCTGCTACTACATTTGCCTTGCCCTCATGATATGAAATATCAATCTCATAATCAAACAACAACTCCAACCATCTCCTCTGTTGGCTATTCAAATCCTTCTGTGTGAAGATATACTTTAGATTTTTGTGATCAGTCAAAAGTCAAAAGAAAGTCCCATAGAGGTAATGTCTCCATATTCTGAAGGCAAAAACCACTATCTGCAAGTTCCAAATCGCGAGTAGGGTAGTTATGGTCATGCACCATTAGCTGACGAGATGCATATGCGATAACCTTATCTCTATGCATCAAAACACAACCAAGGTCAATTCCTGAGGCATCTGTGTAGACTACAAAGTCATCGTGCCCCTGTATGAAATGACGGTAATACCTTGCTAGACCAAGGAAACTCCGTATCTTAGAAGGCGCTCTCGGTTGTCCCCACTGTACAACTACCTCTATCTTCACTGGATCCACTAAAATCCCTGCTGCTGATATAATATGCCCTAAGAAATTGACCTTTAAAAGCCAAAAGTCACACTTCGCAAATTTTCTGTGTAGTCTGTGCTCCCTTAGGGTTTGTAGCACCATACGGAGATGCTGCTCATGTTCTTCTCTCGATGAGGAATATACCAAGATGTTGCCCACAAAGACTATCACAAATTGATCTAAAAAAGGACTGAACACTCGGTTCATTAGGTCCATGAATACAGTTGGGGCATTTGTCAATCCGAAGGGCATGACCAAAAATTCATAGTGTTCATACCTCGTTTTAAATGCAGCCTTCGGAATATCCTTTGCTCTAATCCTCAACTGGTGGTAGCTGGATCTCAAGTCAATCTTCGAAAAAACCGTTGTTGAGCTCAACTGATCAAATAGATCATCAATGTGAGGAGGCAATCTGTTCTTAATGGTTACATGGTTAAGCATCCTATAGTCGATGCATAAACGCATGCTTCCATCCTTCTTCACAAGCAACACCGGCGCTCCCCATGGTCACACGCTCGATCGGATAAAACCCGGATCCAACAGTGTCTGCAATTGCTCCTTAAGCTCTTAAAGTTCCAATCGTGCCATCCTATATGGGGTTCTAGAGATGGGTGTTGTCCCTGGCATATCTATAGCAAAATCGATCTCTCTCTTCGGTGGCAATCCAGTGATCTCATCTGAAAAGACATCTACAAACTCCCTGACAACTGGAATCAGCTCAACACTGGGCTTGTCCCCTGAGCCATTCTGTTCTGCCAACACCAAAGCGGCCTTCAACAACTCACAACCTCTGTCCAACTGTCTCACTGCATTCTGATAGGAGATCCAGCCTCTCTCTATTTCTGCCCTAACCCTGGAAAAGAAAGAGGTACCTTCCGTGTTGAAAAGTCACCATCTTCTTACGACAATCTATTAGAACTCCCTGCTTGAAGATTCAATCAATCCCGAAGATCACATCAAACTCTGTTATCTTGTCATGACAGTTGTGTCTGCTAATGCCTCCTCAACTGTGGCTGCATACATCCTCACCGGCTGTTCCATCAGGCATGCCATGCTCTTAAACACGCCAATCGCTGATGAAATCCATAAGAAAGCCTCTTCTGCATCTGGCTTCCCTAGGAAAGAGCGCCCTCCATTTTTCACAAATTGTTCATACTGTCAGAATCTACCATCTCTTACGTTTGCAAATCTATTTGAGCCCTCGCTTATCTCAAACTGTGGTAACGGCTACACTACCACTGCCTGTATACTACCCCTTGCTGTCTGCCCACTACTAGCTCCAGGGGGTCCACTGTCATGAATGTCCATCCTAGTCTGAAGAGGAGCAATGAGGGGAGCTGTAGGGATGGTCCCCTGCTGCGCTGATGGAGGAGGAGGCGGCGGCGAGTAGCCCATGGGAGAAGCGGCCTCTCCTCGTACTCCGTCATCTCCTAACGGCCTCTTCTCAACTCGGGCTATGGAGAGGGCTATCTGACAGAGCTCTCTCCTAAACTCTTCCTGGCTCTCTTGTATCTGCCTTTGTGTCTCTACCAATTGGGTAATGATTGCATCTCTCTCACTCTGGCGACTACGAGAACTACGGTGGCTAGTTGAGGCATGCACGTTGGCTTCTCCTGACGGTGGTTGAGCTCTCGGCCTACTAGATGCTGTCTTGCTGGGCACACGACTAGGACTAGTACGCCTGGGAGGAGAAGGAGATGGATCCTTGGTCTGAGTCCTGCGAGTTGCTCTAACCATGGTGACTGACACTCACTAATCAAACTTGTGCACACTGTCATTCAACTACGTGGTGAGAAATCTATAAACTGAAATAAGTAAATCAAGAAAACATACCTGCCGGCTTGACTCGGAGTAGCTTTGCACACACATGACCTGTAATGGCATCTTCCATCTTAATCGATCAAGAGTTGGCTCTGATACCAATCTTGTAACACCCCAATCCGGTTTACTCTCAACCCGGACCAGAACTGTTACAAAGGATCGAACTACTCGTAAATCGATTAATTTGGCTGACCCAAAACCTAAACGGCTACGACATAACCCTCTTGACGTCTCAAGATGGAGCACGCCACTAATGCGCAAACAATGTATGAATAAGATGCAAAACCCTAGCAAGATACTACGTGAATGTCATGATAATAGCCACACATCAAAATAATTAAAATAGCAACAAAATTCATAAAAATCCTGGAATAAAACGGACAGAACCTCCCTAAAAGTGCAATAAGGGGACGACCTGTTAAAACACGGCACAATATAATATATATGAAAACAATAATTTACATTACAATAGGGTTCCAAAACCTCCACACATTTTGTAATCGGCGTCTCGCCCACCTACAATTTCATACTCAGCTCATTTGGTTCATTTTCATTTCAGCATAGCACATCATTAGAGCTTTTCTCAAAACATTTCCAAGCATTTCTAAAACAAGGCATACAAGCCTCACAAACACATGCATATATACACCAATATGTAAATCCACAACAATAGCCAATCACATCACATCTTACGCAAAAGTCGACGTGGCGCCAGGTATGTGTGTGCAATGCAAACGCTAGTCCTTCGTCAAAGCCGGCATACTCCATTCATCTTCCTCACCTACATATATAGTAAGAAAACGTCAGCAACGGGTGTCACTGGTCCGAAAATAACTAATATCAAACTGGAACATGAGAGCAAACTCTCATGGAAAGCAAACAATTATATATCTTCCTCAAGAACTCTCATAAGGGCAACTACAGAGGAGCCGTTGAGCAGCTGACTCAACAGCATCCCGATCTATCTGGTACTGTGCCGCTCTCGGCACTTCTTTTTCAGTACTTCGCATAAAACTTTTATCCTAAGCCCTCTCCGAACCTCCATATTACTCCTGGCCTTGAGCACGTAGGCCGAGTACTCTCAGGCATGCGCCTTTAGTACCCTTTGAACCACAAGTCCGGACATGCGTTGTACTTAACAGTACCCGTAAACCTCTACGTTCTCCGGGTGTGAGGAGCTCAAACGCAGAGTTGTCAGGATCCCTCAGGAATGGAACAGGCCGCTCACTAATCCAGAGCCTGCTTTGACTGGCACGACATCCGCTCATGGTACGTGCAAGTCGATTCATCTTCTCTTGTCTCACTGAAAACTCGATAAAACTATTTATAGGGCTGGGTCGGGATTTATTATAATAGGCCCGAAGGCAACTTGAGGTGGATCTTATTTTCGAAAACAAGCTCGAGGGATCTCATCCTCGAGGGTTATTAATCCCGAAAACAATCGACCAGATGACCCGTGTTAGGTGGGGTCCGATAAATCATCCACCTGACACGTCCTACGATCAATAAATCAAATCACCGATAGAGTAGAGCGATAAAACCTGAGAAGCGTGTCCTAACGGACCTGTCAGAAGCTCCAAGCGCAGTCTCATACCTAGACGGCAAGCTCCTGCAACGAACCTACATGAACATAACTATTTACTAACGCCCATACATATATAATGCACGCCTGTATAACTAATATATATGCATTCATACGTGATTATAATCAAACATGACAATCATCTCAACAATCACACTAAATCTCTAGTTGTCAAGTTCTAATTAGGTGACAATAGTTTAATCAATTTAATATGCTTAACTTAATTTGAGCATACAAAACCAAAATCATGCAAATTCATAAATTAACTAGTTAACAAGCATTTAATTAACTATTCAGTGATTTACTAACAATTTCATTAGTGAGCATTTATATCACACAACACAATCTACGCTAACGATAACATGTTTATCATAATTCACAATTAATTAAACTAAAATCATGAAATTAATAACATTAATTCCAATATACTACCATGATCACAACATGCATATAATAATACTAAAAATAAAAGGAAAAACCTTCTCACGATCAGCGTTGAAATCGCAGCCGACAGACGACGATGAAGTCGAGCTGGCGATTTTTCGGTGACTGCGTCGGCAAGGCAACATGAGGTAAGGGTTAGTACCGTCTCGGCGAACTTGACCCAATGGTGCTGATGACAAAGGCAGCCGTGGCGGCAATGGCCACTGATGACGGCGTAAAGTTCAGTCAGGGCGATCGGTCGCTCTGATCAGACCCACGCCCGGCCTCGATGGCGGCACTAGGTAAGGGGGAAAGGTAGGGGAAGTCGAGAGGAGAGCTTCGGCGTCGACAGCGGTGGCGAAAACCTCAAGGGCGGCGGCTAGGGTTTTGGGTAGTGAAAACGTCGGGAGTTGAGGGGGAGGGAGATGAGAAATATAGAGTGGCAAACTTGTAAATAGAACTTTACTCGACACCGGCTCGAGTCAAGAATAATAACTAACTCAGAATAAATTCCAAAAAAATTAGGGAAAATCCCATAAAATCAAACAAGACACCACAACATCCAAATGACATGTTGTATAACTAATAACCCACCCGAATACTATCTAACACGTCCTAATGTGTTATTTGGCCTAAACTAATTCTACGATCTAACAAGAAAAAAATAAAATCATCAACTGTATACTCTCATATCTACTGATAACTCAGTCTGCTGATGCGTATCTAACACTATCATCGATACTTAGGTATACATGAACCCTCATAGCATGTGCACACGGTCGGCCTCAGCCCTGCACACGTGTTCTAAAAGCTGAACCGACTCGAACCACAATCAAACCGACCGACTAACGACTATAAAACCCTAACTCGAGTCGCGGGTTTTACACTCTCTGCCCTCCTTGGCCGAGGACATCGTCAACGCTCGAGCATGGACACGGCGAGAAGGAAGGGCGGCAGCACCGCAGGCATGGGGGGCGGAGGCCGGTAGCAGCACCATGGACGGTAGTGGAGGAGTTGGAGGAAGGGGTTTTTTTTAAGAAAATAAATCTAGGACATAAGAGAAAGAAGGAGGTTTGGAGGCCAAGGACCTAGTCGAGGAGGTCAGGCCGGCCGGCGGTGGCGGCGAGCATGTAAGTGGTGAGGGAGAAGGCAGAGAGGTCACGGCGGAAGGTGGGGTAGGGGGAGGCCCGGACAAAGGTGGCGGCAATGGCGTTGGCGTCGAAGGAGAAGCGTTGAGCAATGGCCATAGTTACAAAAATCGGAATCGGCCTCCGAATCGGTTTAAGAGGGAGTCACTAAATCAGACTAATTCATAAAAACTTGGACAAGAATCGATTCATTTAAATTGATTCAAATTGGTTCTATTCAATAATTTGACAACCCATAACAGAAATACATAAAATAAAGATTTAATCTCTTTTCTCAACACAAAGACACAAGTTTACAGTTTAATACAAACGCAAAAGATAATCACTATTTATCATCATAAGATTACAATTCCATAAGTATAAGGTTTTTATATATTAGCATTTGTGCTCTATTAAATTGGTTGATACACAAACACTCGATAAATAAACGTAAATGAAAATCAATAATGCATAACTATTACAAGCTACTAAATGTTATGATTGAACATACAGCATAACGGGACTGATAAACTAGGAAAGATCGTTGTCAATCTAAGTTGCTACACAATCAAAGGGTGCAACATTTAGTTTAAAATCTAAAAGTTATCATCAACTATTCAAATGAAGATTTTGGATTTGGGGCCTTTAAACTTCAAACGAATAAAAATGTATTTATTATTCGCTTGACATATTACCAAATTTCAAACCAACAAAAATATAATTATTAGTTCACTGTAGCCAAACGTACAAGACAAAATAATTTCCTTAAAAAAAATTATCATCCAAAACCTATAGAAATATATTCCAAGAAATGGATTATAACATGCAATCATTGCCTTGTAGATTAGGTGTGAAATTAGGATAAATCACATAAGAAAATGAGGAATAAGAACATAATCAAGCACAAATAACTTTTATAGCATTTCAACCATTCTTACATTGTAATTGATTCTGACCTCATAATAATTTTATCTGCCCCATAATATATATTAAATTTTAAATTATGATTACTATTATTTATTATTAGAAAAATATTAGTCTATAATTCTGCTTAAATTAGGATTATCAAAATAGTATAATTTTAATCAAATTAAACATCTTTAAAAATAACTTCTGTTTAGTTATTAAATTTTTCTATTTATTGAAATTATTATCGTCTTATATTAAAGCAAAGATTTTTTTGATCTCATCATGTTTCAGCATTTGTTGTATCGTGGTTGATTCTGGCCCACAATAATAAATGATTGTGGACCCTTTAATACTTACTTAATTTTAAATTATGATTGTTATTAGTTATTATTAGGAAAACATTAGACTATGATTCTACTTAAATTAGGAATTATAAAAATAGTATAATTCTAATCAAATTAAAAAAATAAATTATATTTAGTTATTGAAATTTTATACTTATTGAAACTAATTTTTTTAATATTTATGTGTAACTATATTTTTTGTTAAACATAAATAAATATTTGTTATTTTTATTTAAAAATAATGCCATAATCATTTTAGAATTAATTTTATCTATTCTAAATATATATTATTAATTGAGACAGGTGCAACCACTTCTAGTCTAGGCATCCGATTATATCGACGACCTAGATCTATTTTTCAAAAAATCCTAACTCACCTCTTCTCCTTGGCTGTCGTCGCCATAGTTGCAATAATCGGTTGATTCAACTAGAAATTGGCCGATTTAAATTAGATTAGAAGGATTCTGCTTCAAAAAAATGGGTGAATCGGACAGCTTTAAAAACAGTCCTTCAATCAACCGATTTATACCAATTTAAAATCATCTTATATCGGTAAGAATCAGTTTTTATAGGTAAATAACAAAAATATCCAAGAGATGTTAATAAATAGTCTATTAGACATGAGTAAAAGAGGAATCAAAATTTTGTAAACCTAAAATCCCTTTTGTGACGATTGTCTAGTCGTTGATCGCCACCGCAACCATTTGCCTCACACCCCCCCCCCCTTCCCTTCGGTAGTCACCACTAGTTGCCCTCACCCCTTAGGATAGTCGCCGCCTTCACCAATTAGCCGCCTCCGCCGATCAGTTGCCTTCGTCGATAGTAAACTAATCAATTGCCTCCATCGTTTGCCTCGTCCCTACCTTATGTAGTCACCGCTGGTTGCCCTCGCCCCTCCCTTGGGTATTCACCGACTGTTGTGTAAAAATTAGATCCATGGGATCAAACTGAAACTCTCATCAACATGTATCTTCTTCTTTTACAATTAATCTTTATTCAAAATTTTCAATTTTGATTTTGTTGTGTTTCCTTTATTAAATAACTAATTGATTTCTTAGATTCCTAAAATGTTGTGCTAAAAAGGCTCAGAGGCGTAAGCCTTGGCTACTGAGAGCCCTAAATCAAAGTCTTGGAGGAAGGTATTCAGTTGCTTTTAAAAGTTACATGTGCTTGATCAAGTGCGTATTCCTCATCTTCTTATGTGATTTGTCCTAATTTCACACCTAAGCTACAAGGCAATGATTACATGTTATAATCCATTTCTCGGAATATATTTCTGTAGGTTTTGGATAGAAGGTTTTTTTAAGGTAATTATTTTGTCTTGTATGTTTGGCTATAGTGAACTAATAATTATATGTTGTTGGTTTGAAATTTAGGAATATGCCATACAAATTATTAATACATTTTTATTCGTTAGAAGTTTAAAGGCCCTACATCCAAAATCTTCCTTTGAATAGTTGATTATAACTTTTAAATTTTAAACTAAATGTCACTCCCATTGATTGTGTGGCAAATTAGATTGGCAATGATCTTTCCCAATTTGTCTGTCCTGTTATTTTGAATGTTCAATCATAACATTTAGTAGCTTGTAATGGTTATGCATTATTGATTTTCAATTATGTTTGTGTATCAAGTGTCAGTGTATCAAGTGTTTGTATATCAAGTGTCAGTGTATCAAGTGTTTGTATATCAACTGACTTAATAGAGCACAAATGATGACATATAAAACCTTACACTTATGATATTGTAATCTTGTGATAATAAATAGTGATTATCTTTTGTGTATGTATTAAACTTTAAACTTGTGTATTAGTGTTGAGAAAAGAGATTAAATCTTCATTTTATGTATTATGTTATGGGTTGTCAAATTATTATATATGACTGATTTAAGTGAACTGATTCTTATCCATTTTTGTATGAATTGGTCCAATTCAGTAACTCTCTCTTAAACTGATTTGCAGGCCAAGTCTAATTTTTGTAACTATGGTCCTGACAAAAACAATGACCTAAATCTAATTCTACGATCTACTAAAAATAAAAATAAAAATGGGCATACTCCCATGGTTTATAGCACATTCTACTACTGTTTTATTGACGTTATCATTATATATTTAAGTGCACATGATTCCCATGGTTCATAACACATGACCTTGGCTCGGCACATGCATTTTGAAACTAACTTGGCTTAAAATAATAATTGAACCAAACGGTTTTAACTACAAAACCCTAACTCGGGGTTTTACGATTTTTTCCTCCCATCCCAAGGAGGCCCTTTCTCGTATTGCACAGGAGGTTCAAAAGTGGAGAATGCATTGTGCTCTCTGGGCGCATAGGATCAAATGTCAAGCAATGCTTTCATTTACATTTTCAGTGCAATGGAGCTAGACAAGTAGCAGTTAATAGGTGGATGCGCACTCTCCCGACTTGAATTGGTTAATCGAAAAAGCATTTTCCTACCACCTCCTACCCTTATCAATTTGAATCACAGGATAGGCTAAAAAAAATAAAAAATAGGAGAAATTCACATTAAATTTACAACTTAAACTAAATAAGTGTAATTTTATTCACAATAGATCTATAATAAACTATTATTCATGTTTGTCAATCTACTTTAACAACGTAAATTAGAGATTATACATTATAAACCGCTCACAATGAGAATGCACAAATCAAGCTTTGATGGACAAGCGTACCTCTTCAAATAACTCGACCAAGCAAACCATCAATAACAGTGTCAATCAGTCTTTATTCCACCCATAAATGTTCTGGGATCAGGACAGTTTCCTGTAAACTGAGCCTGAGAGAAGTCAAAACCAGGATTCTGCAAAATAACAAAGAATAAACATTCAGATTCATTTATTCATGCAGGACAAAACAAATCTACAAAATAAAACAAAACTTGTTTGAAATTTAACTAAAACTAGGGCCCATTAATGTTAAAAGAAGAAGAAGAAAAAGAAGAAGGGCGAAATTGGCAAATGTGTGCTCTTCGAGCAGTAGAGTATAGCCTAGATCCGCAATATGAGCGGAAATTGACATCCATCCGCCATAAATTATAAAGCAGAAATATTAAGAAATTCCATCAAGAACTTCTATGGAAAAAAGGAAAGAAAACATTGGTATTGTAATATGGAGGTACAGGTGTTATAACTTAAATACAGGAAAAATGCCCGTATAGTACCTCTTCTTGAAACCTCTGCAACATAAGCCTCCTTTGCTCAAGATCTGTTGAATAGGGATCCAACTGACCCTGACCAAGTATTGGAGATGGCCAAGTTTGGCCCTTGTCCCTCTTCTGTAATGTTATGTGCATAGTTCCATCCTCTAATAATCAGACAAAGACAACATGAAAGCATTAATTGGCAACAAATCCAAAAATATTACAGAGGCATTTCTATTTCAGCATCCCTTGAGGAATTTAATCCCAAGAATTAGGATGAAAGAAAAAGAAATAAGGAAAACAAAAGAGTACCCAGAGTCCAGAATGATGAGTCAGTTTTCACAGGATTAAACAGGTCATGCTGGCAATCACAACAAAACAGGTACTTTCACAACTCCATAGCAAAGGATTAAAAAAAAATGAAGAAGTAGAATAGAACCAATCAATTGGGATGAATAAATAACAAACATTGAGATAAGGAGGATTCCCTTTGATGCCAACTTCAACATGCTTTGACAAAATTTTACAATAGAAGAGCTTGGAGGGAACATTGGTGGGTAGTGATATATACACATTCACTTCCTCCAGTGTCTGATCCCACTCAAAGACCTTCTGGCCTGTAGAAGGAGATGTTAAAACAAAAAATAAACCAACAAAATCCACCATCAAAATACATTATTGAAAAGAGAAAAAAAAATCCCACCCCCGTGGACAAAGCTGTGACGTTTCTCAGGCGCCAATCTCTCTGCCATAGCAAACCCTGCTTTAATGAATAGGAGTCATGACAATAGTCCAGTCAGACGTCCAATGAAACTAAACAAAGAACAATTCAGTAGACCAAGCATGTCACTTGCAGGAAATATCCCACTCTGAAATTAATAAGAAAAACACAATCCGACCACATAAACAAATAAACCAATGATACATTCATCTTATAAAAATAAACATAAAAAGAGCATAATTGCATGAATCAGAATGACCTTTAAATGGCCGAGATAGAAAACATTGAAATCCTACTGGTTCAAGCCATCCATCATCTCATTCCAAATCAGTGTAACCCCG
This sequence comes from Piper betle, assembly GCA_033002965.1. Lineage (NCBI taxonomy): Eukaryota > Viridiplantae > Streptophyta > Magnoliopsida > Piperales > Piperaceae > Piper > Piper betle. The sequence goes on along the minus strand of JAURVB010013739.1, from coordinate 83,613 downwards.
ATCCACCAGCTAAATAAAAATTGATCATGATTTTTTTTTTAATTTCCAAACACGCCATATACTCAATTAAATTACATCAACACAGCAAAATAACAAGTTAATGCAAAAGAATTTCTTTCTCCTCCGGGCACAAATCCTAATCTTACAAACAGAGAAACCCCCCCCCCCCAATTGCAGATGCAAGCATATTATTGATCATTGATCACGGACGGAGGGAGATCTTAAAATAAGACTAACCAGGTAGCAACGTTCGGCCGTCGGCCGGCGGCGCCTCGAGACACGAAGAGCAAAGGGGATTTGCTCTGTACGTTTTCTGAAAAAACCGACTGGTCGGCGGCGTCGGAGAAGCCACGGCGGCGCGCACAGCGGCGGTTGAGACCGGGAGAGGGTGAAATCAGATTGAAGGGCATTTTGTGAATATTCCGAAACTACCCTTGATAATGGCCCGATTCATTTTGTCTTACTAATCCTGGATTATGTCTAACTGATTATTATTATTATTATTATTATTGAGTTTATCGGAATTGATTTGTAGTGACAAAATCATAGTCTTTACTTTAATTTCTTCTTTATTAACAGAAATTGATTGAAAATGGCTCACTTTTTTATTCTTTTTTACCTAACATTAAAAAAGGTATGATAATATTTATTTAATATTTTATATGATAGGCTCAAATACATTTTTTTAATATCAACTTTCCTCTTTTGTCCGAATTTGGTACAGACGATGCATAAAATGAATAAATTTGACATACAAAATGAATTTTAATAAAATATGATTGATTTATAATATAATTAGACAATCAATGAATTCATGGCGATTAACCTGGACTCAATTGTCGAAAATTAAAGTTGATATACATTAAAATTAAAATGATATACAAAAGGAATTGAGGTTGAGTGAGATTGAAGTCGGCTTCTCTGTTTCTAACGTGTGGGTAGTTGATTATCGACACTCTACTACCCAGTTTTTACTCGCAGTCTTATCCGTGCATGATATGTTATGGATGAAACGGAAAAGATGAGGCTGGAAGGGGAGACTTTGGTTCTAATGGATTTGCATTAGTGTACAATGAGCCAAAATTTACAGTGCTAGTACTGTGGCGTGTTTGCTTGTTCTAATTTACAGAATCAGGACATTAGCTAAACCAATGGCTTGATTGGAGAACTAGTGCTATATTGATGGCAGTTTTGTTACGGAGGATCAATCTCCTGCATCGGTTTATATTTTCTCTCTCTTTTGAGTGTGTTATGTGTGTACATTTTAGGTCGCACACGACATCCTCTCCTTAAGAAATTGAGCTTGTGGGAGTGGCAAATGTTGTCATATATATTGCTCATAAAAAATGGACTCCTATAATAATTTATACATACTCTTTAGGGATTGTACAGAGTGTCAATGAGTCTCTTGCAAACATCACAATCATTCGTTGTTGACTTTTGTTAATAGATTAAGTCAGTTTTGTGTCAATCATGGGATAACTATCAATTGATGCTGCAGGTCCCAACTTAAGACCTCCTACAACAATTCATACGGACTCTTTGGTAATTGTACAGAGTGTCAATGGGTTTTTTAGCAATCGTTTGTTATTGACTCTTGTTGATAGATTAAGTTTGTTCAATGTCAATCATGAGATAACTATCAATTATTGATTCAGGTCACAACTTTTTGGCCGATCAACTTACGGGTTTGCAAGGTGCCACTATAAGAATTAAGACGCGCTAGTAATGTTCCTTTCTATAAACTCTTGTCCTTCGGTTTGTAATTTGACAGGATTGATAAAGAAAGAAAGAAAGAAAGAGTAAAAAACAAATAAATTCTTTTTTTAAAAAATTCAAAAATAAAAGCCAAGTCTGTATGACTCTTATCGTTGGAATAATGTGCCATTTTTTTAAAGCACTTTCGAGAAAAATGATGCTGCCCAGGCTCGAACTGGGGACCTTCAGTGTGTAAGACTGACGTGATAACCACTACACCACAGCACCGAGCTTCGACAATTCATTGACCTTTTAAGAATATTTAAAGTTAATTATATCTCTTAAATCATGTCTGCTTAGTTACCTATCGGGCGGCTTTAGAGACTATCCATGGACTGTCCCTTGATGTATAAATCCTGACACAAGGTTTGACTCCAATTTTAATAATAATCTTCCAGACGCCTCCACCTGTTGAGGAGGCCTACACAAGGTTAGATAAAATTGTACTATCAATTTTGCAAACTGTCCCTTGGCCCATAAGTCATGACACAAGGTTATTTTAGAATTTTAATATTAATTTTTTCATTGACTGATATCTCACTGATGCCTCGGGCCCTAGAAGGAGGAACCTTTCATACGAGATATATATACGTATATTGTATTCGTCAACAGAGCAAGAAAACTTGTTAACAGGGTTGGCTTGTCGTTGGAACCATGCCACCGAGCTATTGACTAAGTTCCATATATAATATAACATACAAGTTGCTTCTCTTAACAACAATGAACTGGCCTACACATGATCAATTCATCACCATCTGATGTCAAGCGTCGTGATATACACATGAATTCTTCATATATATTAAGCCTTATCTACTACATCTAGATTACTTTCATGTCTTACCCACTTTTTTTAGCCCTTTCATATGATACATATATATACAACACTATTACCATCAGCATACATCACCGCAGCATAAACAAAAACCTGCAAGCAACAAAAGCTCAGCCCATCATTTGTTCCATTTCCCAAAGTCTTAGCTAGAAAGGCCAGTCGTATATGATATTATATGGAGTTGACAAGCACATAAGTGTATATATACACACGACAAAACAGCTTATCGCACGCTCAAAGGTGGGATTTCTTTGCACACGCCGCAATTATGTGTGTCCCAATTGGGCAGATCTTGTTTAAAGAGTTTTACATATTAATGAAGTAGTGTTTAGTAGGGCCACAAGTAGTCGCCGGTTTACTATTTTATCAATTATTTTAAATTAAATTAAAATAAAATGGTTAAGTTCTTTTTCTACCATGTAAAAATTAGTAAAAAATAATTAAATATCATTGCACCATTTTTCATTTTAAAACGGTGATAGTAAAAGTCTCTAGTGTTATCATTTAACTTATTTATTATTTTATTTATAGTATTTTTTTTATCGTTTTAAATGTTGGTTTAACCTAAATACATAGTATAAGTGGTACCAAATTTATGATCATATATAATGACTCAAACTAAAGTACAAACTAATAGGTTAAATTATTTTTTCAAAAGTAATTAACTACAGTTGAATATTTATAATTTATTCTCACTAATAAATAAGATATTACCCCAGTAAATATTAAATATGAAACTAAATTAAAGGATCTTACAATTTACCCACCTTAAAAAATTTTGTGCTCGAAACTCTTATATTTGGCCTATTGCTGGCCAAAGCCCGCAACCTTATTTAGCTTGTAACCGATAATTTAGCCACTGTCTCCATTCTATCTCACCATCTAATATAGAATTAGAAGGCTCTAATATTATTTATAATGACACAGCCCAAAATGTAATATAATAAATTTAAACTCTTTTTCAAAAGTGGTTAACCAAAGTTTAAAATCTATAATTTATTTTCACTTATAAATATGATCTTACTGTCAGTAGATATTATATATGAAACTAAGTTAAGGGATTTCATAATCCAACCACACCTTAGAAAATTTCATCCCTAAAATTCTTACATTGGACTCGTTACTAGTTCTAGCCCACAACTTTCTTTGGCTCATAACTAGCAATCTAACCAATGTTCCTAGTCTAGCCAACTATATAACACAGAACCAGGTTTCTCTGATACAATTTGTAACAACTCGACCCAAAGTATAAACTAATAGACTTAGTCATTTATTTCAAAAATAGTTAACTAAACTTAAAAATCTATAGTTCATTCTCACTTATTAATATAATCTTACTCTAATAGGTATTAGATATGAGACTAAGTTAACAGATCTCGCAGTTTAGATAAGTAGGATGCCTAAAAAGCTTTCCCTCGATTCCTTCAATAAGGGAGGAATTGTACCTTATCAAACGTAAAAAAAATCTAGTCTTTTAGAGGTCGATTTTGTTCTTTCATCGGCAGTGAAATGAACTAGAGGAAGACGTTCATTCTCTCTCACAGGTCTGTAAATCATGGCCTCCTTTGGGTTTGAACTCCTCCTCTTGGTTGGTGAGAGAAGCAAGAAGGACAACCTTTTCTTCCTCACTCAAATCAAAATCTATCAATTATTAACCATTTACGATAAGTGAAAATAGTCAAAAGTCATAGTATCATAGAGTCAAAAAGTAATAACCGATGTGGTAACAATTAACAATTGAGAATGTGGTAAATAGTTATGATAATTGCCTTACTATTTCATGTGTGAAAGTTTGAGTCATAAGTGACAATGGTCATCAATCAAAATTTGAATTTTGTTTCTATGATATATATGTGTGATGGAATGTGTGTAATAACCTTATAAAAATTAGTCTCATATCTAATATTTATTTGGGTAAAATCGAATATATAAGTGAAAATGTGTCTATAAATTTTTAACTTAGTTAATTATTTTTGAAAGGAAGATTTATGTTTGTCAATTTGTACTTAGACTGGTCATTACATGTGGTATCACAGCCAACGAGGATCACATTAAACGGTGGGTTGGACTACACGTAGACTAGGGAACTAGCCACAAAAAAGAGGGGAAAAAATTCGAAGACAAAATTTTTCTAACGTGAGCAGATTATAATAACTTTATAAAAATTAATTTTATGTCCAACACATCTTAGAGTAAGATTCAATATGTAAGTGAAGATGTATGTACTTATAAATCTTTAACTTGATTAATTATTTTTTAAAAGATAATTTATGCTTGTCAATTTGTATTTGGACTAGGTCATTCCAACGTGGGCAGTATTCCAAATTGATACTAACCTCTTTTAAAGAGAGATGATTTAAATCAATAAATTTAATATTGGGTCCAGGTCATTGCACCCTCAATGAATAGTAATATATGATTTATGATTAGTAAAAGTACCGCCTTTACTACACTAGACATCTATTTAACTCTTAGGACGGCATGCCCAAAGGTAGAACTAATGTGGCGTGAGCAATAAATTCCTCAGTGGGGAACGCAAGCACCGGCCAAACTTGATAAATTCGAATTGGGCGACCTCTTGTCCTCAGTAATTAAAAAGTAAGTAATAATCATCAGTTTATAAATATTGTATTGTATGTGGGCTTTTGGATCAATCTCAGAGCCAGCATATGTAATAGAAGAATTACGAGGAGTTGAAAGAGATGGAAGCCATAATATATACTGTTACTTCCAATTATTTGCTTGCCCAAGACTTTTTAGCAGAAGCCAGGATCAGCACTACATATACCTAAAGGACGTCTTTGGCAAGGTTTGTGGGTATATCACCATCTCATTCACCTAACAAAGTGTAAATTAACCAAGTCCAACTGCCTTTTTTTATTAAAAAAATAACATTTTATTCTTTTTGGTTATGTGGGAATTTCAACGTGGGTCTTTGGTTTGTATATTATATTATTGAATTATCACTTCACCTAAAACAATCAAACCTTTAGGCTTTAAAAAGCCTAGTTTAGATCCAACCATTAGGAAACAAATTACTCGGAAGTGAGTAAAATTAAAGAAAATGTTTCTCGTGATGAAATAATAATTAAAGAGGTTAGTTTTAGTCGTCATACCATGTTCAAGCATTACTTGTCTTAAAATAAAAAATTACGAAGAGAATCCTTTGATATTTTGTTCTCCACAGAACCAAATATGAGCTAAAAAAACTAATGAATCGATTTTTCAAAGCAATGAATCAATTTCAAATGAGTAGAGTAGCTATGCAAAAGTGACGATCTTTTTTTAAAAAAAAGAAAGAAAGAAAGAAAAGAAAAGTGGATTGAGTGGAGGTGCACCAACATTGGAGGAGATAGAAGAGGCCAGCAAGAAGTCCACTTCAACCAACTGATATGTAAAGATATAATCGCTTTGAAAAATAATAAATACAAAAGATCAAAATAAAAATAATTAGGTTTCAAATATTTTTTTATCGCTATTAGCACCAGCAAACATAACATGTCCTAACATATAAATTTGGGGGTAAAAAAACATATAACCCGAACAACGTGAAGTATGACTCAACCGCGTCGAAGAAATCGAGGTTTGAACATCAAAACTGGCATATAATATGAGTGAAAATAATAAGAATTAATATGCATGTATGTGTTCATATTTTGTCAGCTATTTCTTCGCAAACATAATATATATATCGTGTATAATAATATGACCTTTATTCCATCTCTAAATCCCATGGCTCCCACAAACCGGAAAATCATCAAAAAGTTTTAAGACTATCAACGAGCAAAATATAATACTATTCCCATTTAGACAAAGCATATCCATCACATGAGCATCAAAATATGACACAGAGAAATGGATCGAACAAAGAGAACTTCCCCTCCTTATGATCTTCACTTGGCGTAGATGCCAAGCACAAGGAGGAAGACTCCACTTCCCAACCATGTCCAAGTTAATATACGCATAACCATGGCAGTAGCAGGTTAATTAACAGCATATAATCAGACCCAGATTAATTAACCTCCTCTTAAGTGTTAATTACTTGTGCATGGACAAGAAAAAATAGTCAGCAAAATAAACAAAGAGAATGGGAACATGGAATGTGAATCATCTGTCTACCTCTTGTCTGCTTGTGTCTGGCTTCGTGTTTTTTTTGTCAAGCTTGTGTCTGGCTTACTACTGTAGTGCCCGTGCAGGTATAGCGTAAATTGTAATATTAACTGTATATATATCATCATGTTTTGATGTAGAACACTTCTACGGTTTTATTTATACAAGGTGAGCCCTCATTGAATCCCTAGCACTTTATTGGAGGCGAAAACATAATTTTTTCGAGTTAATTTAGTCATTTTGATCTTGGGTTTTACCAATATGTCATAAATCTATTCAATCAAATGCTGTAGCTAAATTTTAATTTGTAAATGGACATATTTTTTGTGGGGCTGCTATTCTTTTTTTCATCAACATTGGATGGGAATTTTGTTGAAAATGTTTATATTTATGTTATTTATTTATATCATACGAATGTGTATCATACAAATTCAGTTTTCAAACCTTTTAAGTGTTATTAATTATTGCAAATTGTGTCACTTAATGCTTAAGCTCTACCGCCTTTTTCTTCCCTAGCTAGCCTTATTTTCCCTGTTCAACCTAATAAATCGTTCTCTCTTTCGAATGAAATGTAAATAATGTATTTGACTTGAAAATTAGTTAGCACTAATTTATTTTAACAAATATGAGACCTATTTAACTATTTACTAAATCAATTGATTAACGACATACGGTTTACTAGATATTCATTTCATAATATTATAGAGCACAACTAAGATAAAAGGCACATATATAGATAATCATTGTCGTATTGCACAAAAAAAATCTTCAATAATAAAAGTTCGAGTTGGTTGGGTAGCAAATGTGCCTGGGTATTTGTAGGCATTACTAAGTGAGTATTTTTAATTAAATATTTCTCAATAATGAAATACTTAATATAGCTTGTAAATACTAAAATACAACATTAATTGAGGTGGCTAAAGTTTTTCTTCTTAAAATTTTAATATTATTAGTTGACAAGCATGCAGTTGTGTCAACTTTCTTGATCACGGATCCGAGCAATATTTTGGATCTAAATATTACAGAACTCGTTAAAAAAAACAGAATTCATCTTTTTCATGTATAATTATTATAAATACTGTAAATTTGTGTAAATAGGAATGAGCAAATGAATAATTAAATTAATTAGTTGATGATGCTGGCAGCTACTATCACATAAAACATACTTAACTCCCTAAATTAATTTCCGCAAATCCGATCCAAATACTACTCATTTAGTTTCGAATTAAATTCGAATTTATATTCTACAAATGTATAATATATCAGAAAATATTTAAATTTAATATGGAATGGGTGGTCCGATTCGATTCGAATAGGTGGTGTTTTATAAAATTATATTTTAAAATATTTAAAAATATAATTTAATTTATTATTATATTAAAATTAATATTATTTTAGATGATAATCCGGTCTAATTAGAATTACGTGGATTTAAATCGAATATAAATAAATAAATAAATATAATTTTTGGATTGGATTTTTGACTCGGTGGACTGTTGCCGTGGGATTTGGATAACTCATCCCCGGCAGCTAAATTAAACCCCAATTACCAGAACTTATAATCCCTAATCAAAGGAGTGGTGCAGAACACCCAGAAAGTGGATAAAACAGCACAAATTCCGTTTCCTCTTTCCAAAAAAGTATAAAATCTAAAACCCCAGCATCTTAGGGGGCACCCCCATTTTTGCATCTAAATAAATTAAATTCCTACAATATATATATATATATATATATATATATATAATATAATATAATATATAATATAATATATATATATATAAAAGTCCACCTTATATCTTCAAAGTCCCTTCCCCCACACAGAGCCAAAGCTCCAACCTCTACAACCAGACACCCACAAGCTCAATAGCAGATCTCCTACACCGACCAACCCACCTCCCACGTCATGTACTCCTCCCCTTCCCACCGCCACTCGCCGGCGCCGGCGGCGCTGTCCCGGTACGGATCCGCCCCGGGCTCCCTCCTCAAGAGCCTCGTCGACACCGTCTCCGACGGCGGTGGATACTCTGCGGCGGCGGGGGGCCGGAGGGCGGGCTGCTCGGGAGGTACTTTTCCCGCGACTCGTCCTGCCTGACCGCCGAGTCGAGCTGCAAGGCCGACTGCGGAGTGGCGGCGGCGGCGCAGCAGCAGCAGCGCGAGGAGGCGAAGACGGCGAAGGCGGAGCTGGAGAGGACGGCGTCGTACGGGTTCAACGAGATGGGAATGGGAGAGTACGCCGCCGCCGCAGCAGCAGCCGCCGCTGCCGCCAGCGGGCTCAAGTCGGAGGCGGCGGCCGCGTCGTCGCTGATCCGGCACAGCAGCTCGCCCGCCGGCTTCCTTAACCACTTCCTGCTCGACAACAACGGCGGTATGTTCTTGCTTTTAGCTCCAAATCTTCAATTTCTAGCTCCAAACTTCGCTTTCGTTCAACCAATTTCGATCCCAGATTTGTTTCAGAGTCCAAAGCAAGTTCCGATTTCAATCTCTTTGTCAGAAAATTACCATTTTCGTTACCAGTTTCTTCGCAATTTCCCAAAAGATGGCGCTTCGTTGGAGAAAGAAGTCTTCGAAGGAAGCTTTCTTTTTCTGACTTACACCATTTATTGACCTCGACCTAACGGTCGTCGTAAAAAAAGTTCAAAAGGGGGTTTGATTGGAGCTTAAAAAGAGTTGAAGAGCTGATTAATTGGCAAAAGAAACGATCTTTGACAAATTTGATTCGAATGATTTACCAGCTAGCTATCATCTTCTTCTTCTTCAATCGGTGGTTGCTCTGTAAATATGACTGTAATCTAATCAAAGTTATGTATTTAGGTGGTTATCCGTCCATGGCAGCAAGGGGACTCGCCGGAGGGTACGGTGCTTCCCGGCCTGCCGGCGGCGGCGGCGGCCATGATGGGTACATAAACGGCGGGATGTTGAAGTCGCAGCTCAGCTTCTCGAGGCAGGACTCACTGTCGCAGCTGTCAGACATGAGCATCCCGGAAGTGGGCGACGGCGTCATCCGCCGGAACGGCGCCGACGACATGGGCGGGAGCTTTAGGATGGGGTCGTGGGACGATACCAACTCCATCGTCTTCTCTTCCTCCCCGGCAAGCGGGCCAAGGACATCAACGGGGAGATTGCTGCTGCCTTCAACGGCATTGATTCTGAGGTTTGAGCTTTGTTTCATGCAGGATTTTTTAGCTGTGTTTTTATAGTATATGTTTCGGTTGAGGATTGAAGAATTAGTGGTTGGGTATGGTGACGTTGTTGAGCAGTTTAGCATGCCCAACAAGGGCGTGGACATGGCTGCCATGGAGAAGTTCTTGCAGCTCCAGCAAGATTCTGTGCCTTGCAAGATTCGAGCCAAGCGGGGCTTTGCTACCCACCCACGAAGCATAGCAGAGAGGGTGAGTGTCTCGTAGTCAATGATATCACATTTTGTGCTTCTCAAAAATCTGTCAATGTTTGATGTGAGTTTCGGGTATTGTTTGCATGATTTTTCTGTGTGTATGCATGTAATAGGACAGAAGAACTAGGATTAGCGAGAAGCTGAGGAAGCTACAGGATCTTATGCCAAACATGGACAAGGTAAGCACTTGTTGCGGGATAGATTTGTTGTGTTTGAAGGGGTTTGGCAATTTGGTTTAATGAGCTTATGGTGTTTGTTCTTTCTTTTGTTGGTGTTTGGTTGTAAGCAGCAAACGAACACGGCAGAGATGTTGGATTTGGCTGTGCAGTATATCAAATCTTTGCAGAGCCAAGTGCAGGTACGTTTTGTTTTCTGCATAACTTTCTCATTCAAGGTCTTTTCGGTTGGTTGGTCTGCCTCCTAATCATATGGATTTTGTGTATACCTTCCTTTACCAGGAGTTGCAACAAGAGCGTGCAAACTGCACTTGTGGAAGCAGGCACGCGGTATAATTTCCTTTTCCATTCTGGGCTGGCTGCTCACAATCTTCTAATGCTTGGATGGATGAATGTTAAAAATGTGTAGGTGTAGAGGTGATTGACTTTACAGGAACAAGGGCTAGTATTTAAGGAGCTTGTTTTTGTATATATCCCACCAAGAATCTCTCATATTTATTACTTTCGGGAAAGAATAAACAAAGTATGAGCATCGGTAACGCTTGCTCAATATCTTGTGACATATATGTTAACATGCTTTTCTATGTTATCCCTTTTCCTTTGTTTTCTCACTTTATTAAATATATCATGGCAAAGACTAACATATATGTTAAGCTTCCAAAATCCAAACCATGCTTTACTCTTCTTTGTCCTGATTAGTTCTTAACTCTTGCACACAGACTTGCCCGCATTCGGATCACATACAATAAACCTTACATGATTATCCAACATTGTTCCATTGTTAAAATAGGGGCTGGCTTCTTTCTAAATGTTCTACCACGTGAAAAAGATACAAAACGACGAGTAAATCAAACAAATTTAGAAAAAGCGTGAAAGTATAGTAAGATTGCGACACTGCACAATCTAGCCGTCTTGGCTATCTTGGCCGGATCTTGTTACTTCAATGGAGTGATGCGTATTTGCTGCTCACGGGCAACATCAGCAGCAGCACGAGATCACTGTATAAAGCCATCAAAAAGAAGCTATGAAAATTGAGAAGATTTGGTTTCAATGGACTTCCACCTTTTTTTTATCACCCAAAAAGGCCTATGCCGGTGAACCAAAAAGATGCATTCAAAGCGAATTTGTAGATGTAAAATGTAAAGAGCACCGAGTAGAGTGGGCAAGACGTGTACAGACCCATTATCAACCAAATCACTAAGTCCAAACTCTTTGTGGAGTCATTGTCATTTTTGTCATCCAGTGGCATCACTTTTTACCCGAGAATTGAAGGTCGAACGATTCTTTCATCTTTGCTCCGTAGATTGTAAAGAAGAGATGGGGGTGGGGTTTGGTGGTATCAACGATGGTCCTAATCCTATGCCGTGACCCTTCCCGGAGGGTAAGTGAGCGCTAGGGTGGCTCTTCACATGAATGCCCTTAAAGCATCCACAGGTCTCTTTCTAGATCGATAGAAACTTAGCCGTCGGGTTGCCCATCGGGATTGTCCAAATTGTGATTTGATCTTGTGCCTGAATCCGACAGACGACGTACATAGGACTCGGCATGGAATTGAGAAGCTTCTAATTGTTTGGATTTGTGATTTTGACATTTTGCGGAGGATTTATATTTATAATGATTCACCTCAAAGTACAAATTAATGTATTAAGTTACTTTTTTAAAAATAATTAATTAAGTTAAAAGTCTATAGCCCATTAATACTTATAAATATGATCTTATCCCATTAGATATTAAATGTGCATCTAAGTTGAAGGATTTCACAAATCATTCATCTTAGAAAATTTTCTCTTCGAAATTTTTAGACTTAGCCTGTTGCCATCCCTAGCCGATATCCTTCTCTAGCCTATAATTAATAGTCTAATCAACATCCTTAGTCCAGTCTTTCATCTAACACAGAATCAAATTGTTTTAATATAATCTGTAACGACATGGCCTAACGTGCAAACTAATAGGCTAAGTTATTTCATCTTTATTTTTTTCCTACCCTTCATCTATGTTGAAATCAATTAGTATATCTCGCTCGTAAAACCATGGGGTATATAAAGATACTATTTGGCATCCCCCTTCTATCTTAACTCCACATTCATTTACCATACTAAAATACACAAAATTACAGATACCTATAGGATGTGAATATATAATGTTAAGAGTTGCTAGGAATTCCTACCCTTAATGGATAAACTAGCCACAATTTCTTGTAGTGGACAATATATAATTATATTCTCTAAACAATCAATACATAACTATTAAATAATAAATGATTTTGGAGTCATAATTCTAACAATCTCCCGCTTGGTTTTAAAACATTTTATTATATGGTTATTTGATCTTAAGCCACTCTTATCATCATATATATGTGTATACCTAGGCCTACATAATATACAATCACTTAGATCAAAAGTTTGAGAATATAAAATTGACATCGTAGCAATGTACACCCACACCATTCCCATGCATCCTACCAGCAAATTATAATTACGCACCCGCTTCAAAGCTATAATAATTGTACACCCGCACCGTGCTCATGCATCTTACTCAGTTATAGAATAATTGTGCACCTGCACTAAATAGATAAATAAACAACAATGCACACGCATCAAACCAGAAATAGATAAGCATCAACCGGTAATAAGCAATGCGCGCAGATCATAGCAGCATTAAAGAATAATGTGCGTGCATCAAACAATGGAATTCCAATTCATTCGGAATAAAATCACGAGGAATCAATCCTTCATTGTGAACAACAATAGTCAAAACATATTAAACAATAAATCTGCTTAATTATATCTAGTTGACACTTTACAATGCACTCTCGATATATCTAAAAAATAGTGATATTTTCCTTTAATGTGTTAAGACTTCGGGATATAAAATTTCTTATAGCAACCTCCTTAGTAGTCATAAAGACTATAATATTATAACCAATTTTACACCGAATTTAGCAATACACTCGTGTTTTTTACTTTCCGAAGAAATTACCTTTAATTATAAAAGAAACCAAAAACATTTCTTAGTATCAATATAAACTTGATAATTTGAGTTACTAACTTCAATCCAAAATTTTAATTTTGGTAAACTAGGAATATGTTACTCTTCAAATGTCATGTATCTCCCATGATTTTTTTAAATCATTTTAAAATATAATTGTAAAGGTAAGATTTGACACGTTGATCAAGTACTCTTAAGAGTATACATAAGACTACCATTTGCTAAAGTAGAATATTTGGATTTATCTAATATTCTCTCCGACTATTTTAGTATAGTCACAAAGATACTTTGAAACTTTAAGTGGATCAAAACTTCATATCTATTTCAAACTATAAATGGATTAATTTGTTCACAAAAAAACTCTCAAGTTTATTTCCTCCCTAAACAAATAAATCTCTTCAAGTACCCACTAAACATCTTCTACTCACACATGATGACCATCATGGGTGTACATCCAAAGGTAAACTGTCAAAACCCGTGACTCGAGTCAGGGTTTTACGTTACCGAACCAGTCGGTTCGACCGTTGGTTCGAGTCGAGTCAGTTTCATGAACCGCGTGCTGAGTCGAGGCCAGCCGTGAGTTATGAGCGATGAGAGTCAAGTGTACCTGAATATATGATGATAACGTCGAGAAGATGGTGAGATATGAGTTATCAGAATATATGAAAGTATGCAGTATTTTTTTCTTTTATATGTTTGATCGTAGAAATAGTTTTAGGCCGAATGACGCATTAGGGCGCGTTGGATTATATTCGGGTGGGTTATTAGTTATAGAGCATGCCATTTGGATGTTGTTGTGTTTGTTTTATTTTATGGAATTTTTCCATATTTTTCTAGATTTTTTTAGAATTTATTACGAACTAGTTATTATTTTGACTCGAGTAGGAATCGAGTCAATACTTAATTACGAAACTGCCATTGAGGGTATTTTCCTCCTTCCCTGACACCTTCCTTACCCTAAGCCCTAGCCGCCGTCATTGTCGCGTGCCGCCGCCGTCGACGCCGCACTGCCGCCGATCAACGCCGCCCTGCCCCGCCGTGCAGTCGTCGTGCCGCCACGACCCACCCCGGCCACCATCTCGCCGCCACGACGTCGGAATCGCCCCACGAAACTGCCTCGGCCGTCGCCACTCCGGGCCGGATTCCGCCGCCGTCCGGGCTGCGTCCGCCGCCGTTGTGACCACCGACGACTCACCCTCTCGCCGTCGCCGACGTTTCCCCCATCATCCCGACCGCCGTCGAGGCCGGCCGTAGCCCCGATCGGAGCACGCCGCCACCGCTACCCATTTTCGACACCGCCGTCGACGGCCATCGCCGCCTCGGCTGCCTTGTTTGACACCACCATCGGACCAAGCTCGTCGAGCTGGTGCCGATAGACCCCCTGATTGCCCCGTCCCGAATCATCGCCGGAAAACCGTCGGAATCCGCTGGAAAACCGCCGACACTCGCCGGAAAACCGCCGGAACCGCCGGAAAAATTGGATTCGTGGGAAATTCGCCGGATCATCCACCGAACGCACCCGGTCCAATCTGATCGGACTTCGGACGCCGCTAGGTGCCGAATTCGAGTTTCGAGCCACGAAACGGAAACCCTAACCGTCGCCGATTTTCGACGACGCGAGGTATAATTTATTTTAACTTAATTATTTGAAAGTATTGCTTATTAGAATTGCATGCTAGGATTGGTGAATTGTGTGTTATAATAATATATATAAATGTAGATTTGATTAAGGATAAAATATGAAATTTGTTTGATTGAGTGGTGTTAAAAATGGAGACTAAGAAACTAATTAGGGTAACTAGGTAATGATCATGATCTAATGCAAACTAGCCTAAGTAGACTTGCTAGAATTGATTACTAGAATTGATATAGGTTGATGTGTGATGGTTGATGCGTGATTGTGTTGATTGTGTGTCATGCTATAGGATGTGTGATTCATCATGCGGGCGTTAGTTTTTAGCTTGATTGTGTAGGTACGGTGTAGGAGCTCGCCGCCTAGGCGCGTGGACCCGTTTGGAGCTTCTACCAGGTCCGTTTAGGACTCGTTCTCTATTTTACGCTATTCTATTGTGTATTTGATTTATTACATGCAGGACGTGTTAAGTGGCGTTTTATCGGATCCCACTTAACTCGGGCCATTTAGCCAATAATTTTCCGGATTAATAACCCTCGAGGATGAGATCCCTCGAGTTTGTTTTCGAACTTCAGATCCAGCTCACGTTGCCTTCGGGCCTATTGTATAAATCCCAACCCAGACCTATATATATGTATAGTTTTCGTGTTTTTGTGAGAGATTGAATGAGGGAAATCCGACTACCGTGCTACGCGAGCGGGCACGTGTGTGTCGATAGTGGGCTCTGGAATGGTGTGCGGGCCGTTTCATTCCCGAGGGATCCTGACAACTCCACCTTTGAGTTCCTCAAACCCGGAGAAGTGTGGAGGTTCACGGGTACTGCATTGCAGCGCATGTCTAGACTTGTGGTTTCAAAGGGTACTGAAGGCGACTGCCTGAGAGTACTCGGCCTTCGTGCTCAAGGCCAGGAGTAATATGGAAGGTGCAGAGGGCGGAAAGGAATGAGATTTGATGCGAGAAGCAATAGAGAAATGGCCGAGGTATGAGAATGTGAAAGATAGGGGGACGCTGTCGACCCGAGGGCGACGGCTCCCGTATGTGCCCTGATGAGAGTTCTTGAGGAAGTATATGGTTTTCATTCAACAGGAGAGTTTGCTCTCCTGTGCCAGATTGATATTAGTTATTTTCCGGGCCGGTAACACTCGTTACTGACGGTTTTTCTATATATATGTAGGTGAGAAATGCGAGGGATGAAAGCTGTCGGGACTGCGGAGGAGCAGCACGGAACCGCGCACACATGTACCTGCCGCGTGTAATCTATAATGACGGTGTGTTATTGCTACGTGAATGATAATTTTGATGTGTTTGTTTAGATAAATTGCTTGATATGAAATGAATGGATAAATGTGAATGAGTAGTGAGTTTGGAGTTCAGGCTCGGTTCAATTGAAACGAAAGAGATAATGATGAATGCTACGGTAGATTATCATGTTTTATCATATTTTGATAAAATATTTATATACCCTTGTTGTGGATAATTTTTAATTAAAAAATTTCTTGCCGTTGCATGGTTTTGTTTTGCTTGCACATCATAGCATGCATGTAGGACTACGTTAGAACCCACGCATCCCATTCATGCATTTCACATTTGCATCTCCACCCACTTTTTGCTTAATCACAATGTGATATGAGATAGTCTATGTTATTTAGATAAAGGCTGGAGATAGTGTGAAAGAGAGAACTTTGGCCACAAGATGTTTTTTAGCCCTCAAAGTTTTAATGCACTATATCTATGGTTCCTTGTAAAAAGAATCTACCATACCTTGTGGTATGAGATAGTCAATGTTATCTAGATAAAGGCTCGAGATAGTGTGAAGAGAGAATGTTGGCTAGAAGATATTTTTTATCCCTCAAAAGTTTAGTGTATTATATATATGATTCCTTATAAAAAGAATCTACTATACCTCTTTCATCAATTAATTTATGTCATGACATCCCAATAATATTTTAAATCCAATTATGGGAAGCGCCCTACATTCCATTGAACACAGACTTGGTAAGCATTGAATCATTACCAAGGATAACTATAATTGTTTTACAAAACTAAACTAAAACTTCAAGACATTTTTGTAAAGATAGTGGAATGTTAAGAAGAAAGAATTATTTTCCAATGTTCATAATTTTTTATAAATGTGGCTTCTTGATATATGTATTATAGTCCTGCAAGTGTACTTGTACATTTTAGGGTGGTGGTAAAATATCCATATATCTATATTGTGATGAACCTTTATTTCCAACAAAAGCTCTCATGATCAAAATGTTCTCATCTATTTCAACTTGTTCACATTCTTTTCTTAAGTTGTAAACTAGTATATTATTTTTATTGATTATTTAACCCATAAGATCATATATTGAAAATATTTAACAAAGATAAAATCTATGTAATAAACTTCCAAGCATGCTTATCTTCGAAAATCTAATAGTATTTGATACGTTAGCACTGGCATAAACTTACCCCACCAATTTATCAAATGATGCATGTTGTTACTAGACAATAGACTTCATGAGTTTTCATGGCCCTCATACTTGAAGAACTAGCTCAAGAAGTTAGACTTTCTCAAAACTTAAATCTACAAGTCAATAGCCTCTCTTAGAAATAATGTTGAATTCATTCTCGCACATCAAATCTTCTATCATTATATATGCTTGGCCCATATGTTACAACGAGATTTCAAATGGCGTGGTGACTTCAATTTTAACTAGTTGAAAAGATCTCAAACTATGTCTCAATATGTACACCAACCTCAAGGAAGAGATAATGAGAAAGAACATGTTTATAAATGTCTCTAATAAAATTCATGTTCTATGGATACTGATCTATCGCTAGTGTTACACATAATTCCAATACACCATTTAATTCAAAATGGTTCATAATTTCATCATATGTGTCTCCTTGCTTTCTTCATTTCAGCATCTTTGAACTTCATCAAAGATCCTATAATTTTATATTATATTTTATTAATATGAGATTTAATTAGACTAACCTTAATATTCTTGCCAAAATATTGCTTCATTCAAAAAGGATGAGTCACGTTTAATTGAAGCACTCATTTCACTTGTATAAAGTTCATCTTGCTTCTTGGCCACTTAAGGAATGTGTGACATGGTAAGAGAAGTCTTGCTCAAACATAAATCGACCCCCCACATCAAATTTAAATACTCGAACCTTCATAATGAAACATCAACTCTTCTATGGAGAAAATACACTTATCGAAGAGCCACATTTAATTCTATAAATTTCAATTAACAAAAAAATTCTTATATATATTTTTAATCACTCCTTAATAGTTACCTTAAGGCATCAGTGAATGGGATATTACGGTGGTTATATAGTAACATAAATTAGATGTGAGACTATGTTGAGGGATCTCGCAATCCATTCATTTTATAAATTTTTGCCCTCGAAATTCATACATTTAGTTCATCACTAGTCGGAGCTCACGTCCTTCTTTGATCCGTGATTGACAGTCAAACCAACATCTCTAATCTGGCCTACCATATAATACAAAATTAGGTTGCTTTGATATCATTTGTAAGGACATAGTCCAACCATTTGTAATGACCTAGTCCAAAGTAAACGTGCTGAAGCTAAGTCATCTCTTCAAAAATAGTTAAATTAAAATAAACTAATTAGTCACATCAAAATAACCAATCGGATGAAAATTCTGTCATATTTTAGGATTGGGAGATCCATGCTAGTAATGAATTACAAGGATTCTATTTAGAGGTGGGCATCGGTCGGACGGACATCAGACAAATTATTATCCATGTCCGTCCAAAATTTTGTTGGACAAAATTTGTCCGACTGACTTCGGACATCGAATTGTCCGTGGGACCCAAGCAATGTCCACGGATAGTCTGAAATTACAGTATTCATCTCTACACCGCCACTGCCTCCATCGCCGCTGCCCTCCGCTGCCGCACTTTACACGGCCAGCGAACCTCAGCTGGAACCGTTAGAATCGGCTCGGCGAGCCTGATGCATCTACGACGTTGACGTGCTCGGTGGAGGTGGCGGCTCGCCAGAAAATGGCTAAACAAAGGCAGTCAATGGTAGGTGACTAAATCCGGCCGGCCTAGGCGGCATTGGGCTCCGCTCTTGCCAGGAAAGGCCTTGGGAGGGTCAGCAATGTCAAAGCGGTGACTGGACAGCCGCAGCGACGATCGCCGGCTACAGAATCGACGACGCAAGCACGTCGCTAGGCTCGGCGATTCCGACGTCGTGGAGGTCGGGAGACGACAGGGCGCTCGGGGTGTCACGGCAACGTTGCGATGGGGCCTAGCGGCAGGGCGGCGTCAGCGGTGGCGCCCACAACAAGCAAAAGGGGGCGGCGCGGCAAACGGGGAAGAGAAAATGGGTTGGGGGTTTGATTGATGGCAATATCGTAAATAAGACTTGACTCGCCCATGTCTCGTGTCAATAATAATAACTAACTCGGAATAAATCCTAAAAAATTCATAAAATCAGAAAAAAATCCCA
This sequence comes from Piper betle, assembly GCA_033002965.1. NCBI lineage: Eukaryota > Viridiplantae > Streptophyta > Magnoliopsida > Piperales > Piperaceae > Piper > Piper betle. The sequence goes on along the minus strand of JAURVB010013739.1, from coordinate 64,246 downwards.
TAAAATAAAATAAACACTACAACATCATAATGACATTCTATAACTAACAACCCACCCAAATTCCCCGTAACGCATCCTAACGCGGTAAACGGCCTAAAACTAATTCCACGATCAACTTTATATAAAATAAAAAAATAATTAGCATACTCTTATATATTTTGATAGCTCATTCTTTGTCTGTTGTGTTCATGATGACCCCTCATGGCTCATACACCCGACCAATGTCGGACTCGGTACACGTATTCTAAAACATATTCGACTCGAACCAACAATTGAACCGATCAGTTCATAAGCATAAAACCCTGACTCAGATCGCAGGTTTTATATTATGTTTATAATGTGATATTTTTTTTCGAAGATGGATCATACAAGTTCATTATTAAATGTAACTGAACAAAGTAGAGGTGAAAATGATAGTAAAAATTTGATTGCTAAAGAAGGATAATCTATGAACAGTACATTATCAAAAAAGAGAAAAATAGCATCCGATGTATGCGCCTATTTTGATAGGAAATATTAGAAGAATGGAACATCTCTTATTTGTCATTATTGTGAAAAGAAGTTTGAGGGAACTGAAAGTTATGAAACTACTCATTTATAGAGGCATATTGAAGGAAAATATCTTAATTTTAAAATAAAGAGGACATAAAACATGAGTAATTAACTTTTTTGTATTTTTTTCATGTAGGTGAGCTAGATGAAGAATCAATTATTACAATATTTTATCTTTGAAGTATATTTAATATTAGACTATATTTTGATGTCAATGATTATTTTAAAGTTTCTATACATTGATTATCTTTTGTTTGACTTTAAAAATTTAGAGCATGTTAACTAAATTGTAAGTAGTTTGATATGATTATTAATATGAATGTATAGTTCTAAATTCCTAAATATAAGAGTGACTTTTATCCTTTTTATATGTATGTCATTTTTGGATATTTAAGATATTAAATATCAATTTTATGTATAAACTTAATTAATTTTACTGTATATTTATATTTTAAAATTTTCATAAACTATAATCTTAGTCTTACAAATATTGAAGACATTATATTATTGATATAAAATATTAGACACTCGGTTGGTCGTTCGGTCGGACAAAAAAATGTCTATATTTGGTTTGTTTTAATTCGGGCAAATTCGGTCGGTTAAATTCGATCAGACATACTTCGGATATCGGACAGACGGACAAATTCAGACGTCCATGCCCACCCCTAATTCTATTAATCCCTAAAATAATGGTGATCAGCTCATGAAGCTTGCATATAAGGTATTGGGAATTACAACGACTTAGATGCATGAAGTTCGTATGCACAAAATTTAATGATGTGACTGTCATATTCGGTGGTTGATAAATATTTAGAATATTTAGACCAATTAAAGAGTTTTCAACAGGTAAATTTCCAAGCTTCATAGGCCTTACAATTTTCTTGCAAATTAGCATCCTTTATTACAATAGAAAGTTCCAAAGGAGGTTTAAATATGATCAATATCTGTTGAGCACAAGTCTTTGACTTTTTAGTATAAATATGTCATGTCACAAAGCACTTCAAGACTTAAAAAGGATGTCAACATAACCACATCCATCAATATGAATTACAAGAGAACACAATTCATAAAAATTACAATACAAAAAACTCAATTAATCACACACATGCACACAATATAAACCTGCAATTCCCGATGGGGATTTGCGAACTTATATAACATAAAATATCACACATAAATTATATAATTCACATTACTCGACGAGGATTTTGCAATTCAAATAAAGATAACACACAACAAAATATATAATTAGCATTACCCGATAGGGATCTTGCAAATCATATATAAATAACATACAATAATATATAATTTGCATTACCCGATGGGGATTTTGCAAATTACATATAGAACACATAAAAATTATATAATCCACATCATTCAATGAAACTTTTACAAACTAAAAAACTTATTTGAGAAACAAGATAAAATTTATTATGCAAATCACATTACTTGATTGGATTTTGCAAAATACATAATTAAATAAACTACAAGATTATTATGCATGTTATGATCTTATAATAGCAGAGGCATCACTTGTACTTCTTAGAATAAATGCATAGCCAGACATAATAATAAAATTAAACAATGACATACCTAACATGATTATTGTAGATATAATTCTCCCACATGTATAAGAATTTGTTAGCACAAAACCAAAGGCAAAATTACTTTCATGCAAGCCATTAGCTTGCTAGTCTTCAAATAAGATCAATTAGCATGTCTTGCGTGTAAAACCATAGGGTATATAAAGACATCAGTTGACATCCCCCTTCTATCATAACTTCACATTCATTCATCATTTTAGAATAGGTAAAGTTAGAGTTACTTAGATTTTACTTAGATTAATATTAGGTATCTCTTTACTTTATATTCATTTATCTTACAAGTATGAGTTACCGGGAATTCCTACCACTAGAGATGGTTAACTGGCCACAACTTCATATAGTATATAATTATATTCTCTAAACCTTCAATACTTAACCATAAAATAATAAATAATTTTAGAATTACAATTCCAACAAATAGTATAAGAATTGAAGGACATTTAAATGATCAAAAGATCAATTAATGTAATATATTTACAATTTTCACTTATTAGTATGCAAACATAAATAATAGGAAATTATAATCAAAGAGCCCAAATTAAGGAGGATTGATGTTTTTATATTATATATATATAATGAGTGGTGGTTGGATGAGCAATGACTCGTATAAGTTATATAAGCTGCAACGATCTGAACTGTCCTATCAATTTTTAAAAAAATTACTGCAATGTTGTCGACGGCCAGTCTACTGTCGATGGCTGGCTAGACACCATCAGGCTACTGTACCCGAGTGCCCTCTACCGGATCTAGCTGCCAAGTGGCAAGATCCGGCCAGCCACGACAAGGATTTAGTTGTGCATGGCTGCAATTGGCCGGACGGCGGCAGGAGGACAGAGGAGGAAGGAGGTTTTTCTTTAAAGATCAGAGTTAATCTCACTCGTCTTTGTAATTAGACGATTCACGATCAATTTGGCTCGTCTCATTTAAAAAATAGTGTTTAATTATTATATATTTTAGGGTTGGATGATCAGCTACGTATTGAGAGAACCTACTAACCTAATCATTGATATAACAAGTTTTACTGTCTGATTTGCAGCATATATGGCCGTCTGCTCAGTCCAAATGACATTTTACTTGTGTTCGATTCGTGATTTTGAAAGTATTTGATTTTATCTTGTATTAAGTTATATCATACGAATTAAATTCATAATATTTGCAAGTTTAAATTATTGTTCAAGTAGACGTCTTATCATACATATAAGTACGTAAGCCCTATGTGAATTAGTGTTCAAACCCGAATTCCAATCGGCATATACATTAGAAAAATACTTCTCTTCAATTTGGTATATTTTTACACTTGGAAACTGATAAAAAAATCCACTTTTTGATATATATATATATATATATAAAACAAAGATAGAGATGTCATACCTACGACAAAAATATCACCTTCATTCTAAAAACAACATTTTCTATGATTAAAAAATCGTATCCACGTACATGGCGTTGACTTAGGCGAGCGACACGTGTTGACAACTAAGCTCGGCTATTTTCTTTAAAAAAACATGAATACATAAATGATCATTCTAATTACCATCAATGAACACTTATTTCGTTACAACTAATCTCACCTATAAAAAGAAACCAAGTACAAGATTAAACTCACCCACCATCAGTCGGACGGCGTTAAAAAAACAGAAGAGCAGATCAAAACAACGATCAACGGCTGCCAATCCTCTCGAGGTGCTCCGACACCGTCTTCATCCTCGGCCGGAGATCCGAATCGGTCTCGGTGCAGGCCAACGCAATGTGGAACGCGGCCACCACCTCCTTCTTCGCCTGCACCTCATGCAGCAACCCGGCGTCCACCATCTCCGACAGCGGGCTCTCCTCCTCGAACCCCCTCCTCACCCACCCCACCACCTCCGTCATCCCCACCCCGCCCGCCGCCTGCTCGGCCTCCGGCGACCTACCGGTGAGCATCTCGATGAGTATGAGGCCGAAGGAGTAGACGTCCCACTTCTGGGTGGGCCGGGCGCCGGGGAGCCGTGCCTCGGGGGCGCGGTAGGCGAGGGAGCGGTCGGAGGAGGGGCGGGTGGAGGGGAGGTAAGAGGAGGAGGAGGAGGAGGAGGTGTCGGCGAGGCCGGCGAAGGAGATGAGACGGTGGAGGCCGAAGTCGGCGAGGTAGGGGTGGTGGTCGGCGTCGAGGAGGACGTTGCCCGGCTTCATGTCGCCATGGACGTACTTGCGCGGGTTGCACTCGTGGAGGTAGGCCAGCCCCCGGGCTATGCCTCGAGCGATTTTTAGCCGGGTCGACCATAATAGGGTTCGACCTGCTTTGCCGGGTTTACCTGCGTCCAAACTCGGTTTAAGCAAAATGATTTTAAAGCATTATTATATTCTAATTGTTATAAAAATGCCTTCCTTGGAAGGATATTTAATATAAATGTTCAAATATATAAGAGAATAATTAGCGTGTACATAAAAAAATTATAATCATAATATTTAAAGGAACGGTCAGATTTAAAAATTGTTGATATTCTTACGTCAACCATAATTATCTAATGAAATAATTTTAATTAAATTCTGAATCGAGGGCTAATAGGTTTGAGCATCAATTGATGCGATAGTATCCATTTTAACCTGTCTACAACAATCCTGATGGAATTGTCTATAATGAGCCTAATCAGATGATAGGAGGAGTGTGTAAGCACAAGAATGGAGTAGAAAGGCTTCTCATCTCCTCCCATCACAATATGATAAATTTAACTGGAGGTGTGGAACAAACTGGCCGCTCTTATTTTTTAGATGATCTGGAACGGCTGACTCACGCCTCCTCTTCTTTAACGGATTGGGTTATTTATTTAATCAATCAAAATCTATAAATAACATTAACACGTTTTTAATTTTAACAAATCGTATATTTAAATAGCCTAAATCCAACCTAAACGTTATATTTTTTGGAGGTAAAATTTTAAAAAGTTTGATAAAAATTGAAAAAAAAAGGGTAAAAATGGGGGTGAAGATCGAGAAAGCTTAATAAAAAAGAAGAAGAAGAGAGAAACGGAAAGTAACCGTGGAGGGCGGTGGAGAGGTTGCCGTTGGGGATGTAGTCAGAGATGAGCAGCTTCTCGTCGGGGGCCCAGTAGTAGGCCATCATCCTCACCATGTTCCGGTGACGCACCCTCCCGATCGCCGCCGCCTCCGCCGCGAACTCCCGATAGTATCCACTCCCCCGCCGCCGCCCTCCCCCAGCCGCCGCACCGCCACCGCCACACCGCCCCCCACCACCACCTTGTACACGATCCCCTTCTCGCTCTTCCCCAGCACGTACGCCGACGCCCTCAGCAGGTCCTCCACTTCCACCTTGAACCCCGCGTCCAGCGCCACCAGCTTCCCCTCCCCGCCGCCGCCGCTGTCGCTCACGGTCTCATCCGCCTCCAAACCCCACTTCTCCGACGAACCCCCCGATTTACCGCCCGCGATCGCCTGCCAGCAGAGGCCGAGGCCGAGGCAGGATCGGTCCTCCCCGCCCAGCTTCCGCCTTTTCCGGCAGCTGCAACCCCGCGAGTCCTTCCGCCGCCAGTAGATGTAGACGACGACCAGCCCCGCCGCCGCCACCCCGGCGGCGTCGGCCGCCGAGATCAATAAGATCCGCCCCGGTTTCAGCCCTTTCTTCCCTCCCCCTCGTCGCCCGACGCTAGATTGGGGCTTCTCGTCGGAGGGCCAGCGGCGGCGGCGGTGGGGCAGGGTTTTCGGATGGGGAAGCCGCAGAGACCGGCGTTGCCGAGGAAGGCGGTGGGGCCTTGGTAGGCGAAGGATCCCGACTGGGGGATTTCACCGGTGAGGTTGTTGTTCCTCAGGTCGAAGTTGACGGTGGCGGCCAAGTTGCCCAGGGATTTGGGGATTTTGCCGGAAAATTGGTTGTAGGATAGGTTTAGGGTTCCGGTGATGGCCGTGAGCCGGCCGAGGTCGGGAGGGATCGAGCCGACGAGCTCATTGTCGGAAAGATCAAGCTCCACGAGAATGCCGAGCTTCCCCCAAATCCCGGGCGGAAGCCTGCCGGAGAACCGGTTCCCGGCGAGGAGCAGCCGCTGCAGCTGCCGGCACTCGCCGAAGCTTGAGGGAGCTCGCCGGAGAGCGAGTTATAGGAGAGGTCGAGGTTCTGGAGGCGGGGGACGGAGCAGACGGCAGCTGGTATCTCGCCGGAGAGATTGTTGCCGTACAAGAACAGGCTGTGGAGGGAGGTCGCGTTGAAGAGCTGGGCCGGGATGGCGCCGGAGAGGCTATTGCCGTGGAGGTTGAGGCGGCGGAGGAAGACGAGCTCGCCGAGCTCGGAGGGGATGTAGCCCTGCAGGCCCCTCCCGGACATTGCGACGGCGACGACGCGTTCGTCGCCGGAGACGTTCGCGCAGGTGACGCCGGACCAGCGGCAGGGATTGGCGTCGCCGGGGTTCCAGTCGGAGAATGGCAATCTTCTTCCGGTGGGAGACGGAGAGGCAAGGTCGACGGCGGACTTGAGAGCAAGGAGTGAGAGCCCGTCGGGGGAAAGAGACGAGGCAAACCAAGGTATTAGTACAAACAGGTATACGAAGAGTACCAACTTCGTCATCTCGCCGGCGGCGGTTGGCCGGCGGCGCTGGTGGCGATAGGGGAGGGTGGAGTATTTATTTCTGATCAACCGATGTCTTGGAGAGGAGGTGAGTAAAAGGGAAGCAAATGCAACGAAGTCTCCTTACCCGACAGGCAAGTTAATTCATCATCTTGTTATATAGCATGCGATTTTCATTCTATTTGGATCCAGTGCTTTGTTGACTTTCTTATGATGTTGAGGGTTGAAGTGGTGTGTGGTACATATGGATGAGGCTTGAAGTAGGAAATGATGGTGGTGGTATTGGTAGGAAACTTATGAGTAGGGTATAAGTTTTATAGATGTGTACACATACATGGTGAGATGATTGACATATCTGATCCGCTAGGGCATTGGTGGTTAATACTTTGCGTAGATTAGTGGGATCTCATTTTTCACCTTTAATTGTAAAAGCTCTACAGTTATATCTTGCGAAGTCAATTGAACTTCCAGCTCACAATTTTTACCGAAGAGTGCATTTTTTTTAGGATGGCTCCATGCTATGCCCACAACACGTAGTCTGCTATACAGCTGAAAACCAGAAACTTGGGAGGTTAATTTTTTTGCCCTAGCAGGAGGGGAGTGGGACCCTGGATGAGGGTAAGAAGGGACATGTCACATGTGGCCGAGTGAAATGCTGGTAGCTTCACGGTGACAGTGAAGATACAGGTTTGCAGATTGTCTTTATTGTTATGACTTCAACTCCTCAATTATTAGCTTAATGATTGAACCGAAGATACAGGTTTGCAGATCGTCTTTATATGTTACGACTTCAACTCCCATCTCTTCTACTATTGACTGTTTCAGACTTACTTTTGCCTTTCTTTCCCACATGGATTTAAGATTCAAGTTTCATGGTTTACCTTTCTTTCCCACATAGATCCTAATTTAAGTTCCATGTGTGGGAAGAAATGATGAAACCTTGATCCTCAGACTTCACTCTTTTTCCTACTAGAGGAAGTGATAAGCACGCAAAAGGGGAGAGAATATTAAATGATTCAATCATGAAGTGGTGTGGCTTAGAAGGCACTGCTAAATTGAGCCACGCAAATTCTCACCTTCTCTTTGGGAACTGAGAAAAGGGCCGCCAACAGTAGACATGTCATAGCTGGCATTTCCAAATGGATATGATGTAATTAAGGTCTCTAGAGCCAAAGGACGTTGGTTCCTTCCTCTTCCACCCCAAAAGTGCGGTCAGACTTTTATCTTGATCATCCTGGAACTTGGAAGGACCAGGTTGAGATTCACTTGGCTCACCTAAAATTGGAAGGTTGGAGCCATAGTTGCAAAAATCAGAACCCGACCTTGAATCGGATCGGAATGGAGCTATTGAATCAGACCGATTCATCAAAAATTAGATAAGAATCGGTTTACCTGAATCAGTCAAAATTGGTGGAGTTATGTAATGCATTATTAAGGCATGTTATAAGGTAATTTGGGTAAATTATTAGTTATATAATATATTATTATAATGTTACGCTGTATATTATATTTTATGAGATTTTTTCTTATTTTTTTGAATTTTTTAAAGATTTATTATAATATAGTTATTATTTTTAACTCAAGTTGGAGTCGAGTAAATTTTTATTTACAATATTGCTACCGACCTGTTTTTCTATCCTGATGCTTCACTCCACCCCAAACCCTCGACGTCACCCCCGGCCATCATACCATCGCCGATTAACACCTGCCAGTCACCGCCCAACACGTCGCCGAGTCGTCCCCTATTTTTCTAGCCGTCGCCTGGTTTCTACAACACGGAGAAGGCCTTGTCTCCCCCCACCCCCTTCCCGCCACTCGGCCGCCCTTGCCGCCATCCAACAGTCCCTGGTCTCCCCCCCCCCAACCGCTGAGTCACCCTCCCCCACACCCGCGCCCGTCGCCCTTGTCGAACCCTTCGTCTTATCTCCCCCTTTCACCTAAATCAGTCGATTCTTACCTGAGTCAACTCGGGTGTGAATCGGCCAATTCTTACCCAAGTTTACTTGGTTGAGAATCGGTTTGGATCCGCAAGAATCAGACAATTTTTTGTTCGATTTTTGGGTAAAATAATTTTTACCTAATTTTTTACTGAGTCAAGTTAAATTGGCCGATTTCGAGTGAAATCAGCCAATTTTTATAACTATGGTTGGAGCACAGTTACTCTTGAATTGATTGTATGATTCGGGATTGTATGATTCGGTTGAAGGTACAGCCAACTATCTAATATGTTTTTGGCACCGAGCAACTTGTTGCCTAAGGGTTAGGTTTCGGTGTTTTATCTAGTATATATTCTCCTCGTACTTTGGAAGTATTTCTTTTTTCTATAACAGTAGAGAAGAAAGCCAAAAAATTAAGATTTTTTTTTGCTTTAAAAAAAGGTTGAGTTGTTTACATAAATAGGTTTTCTTTTTGCCTACATTTTTTTGACATTTATATGCTAAAAAATGTCAACATATATTATTGGAAAAATATCTTGAAAATAGCAATAATGCTCTTCAATTTATTCATTTATTCCTAAGATTCTGCTTCATTGGCATCAAAAAGATGTAAAAATATGAAATTCTCTTAATTATTTACAAAAAGCTAGTTGTGATGTAAATATGGGATGTAAAATTTCTTTACAAAATAATTTCTTCTTTTTATTTGTGTTTTTTTAAAAAGAAATTAATGGGATGAAATTTATATGGGGGACTATCTGCCTTCCCTTTGAAATTAGGGAAGTTTTCTAACACGACCTTAATTATTGTTTTTAAACCAATAAACTACTTCAAAGAATAACAACAAATATTCCTTTCATAACTATTAACAACAAAATTTTTAACAAATAATACGTTCCTCTTTGATTATGAGATTTTTTAACCAATTAAATTACAAAAGAATTAATAATAAAATATTCTTTTATGACCATTATATATATATATATAATAATAATAATAATAATAATAATAAATGTAACACAAATATCTTCCGTCCTTTACTTTTTTTCAAGTCATCTATTTTTATTTGTATTTATTTACTGTTGTCATTTATTATGAGACATGGAGATTCTAAATAAGTTTATGTCAATATTTTTTTAATAAATTAACTTATTTAATGCACACGCTATTGATGTAAAGTCTTACTTGCATTTTAAGGCAAAATATGCAAAAAATATTTTTTAATAGAACATTAATGTTTTTGACATGAATTACCAAATATAGATTTTATAAATATTTTATTTTTTCATGTTAACCAAACACAGCTCAAGGGACTGATGTACGGTTTAGCTATGGCTAAGATGGTTAAAATAACTTTTGATGGTGGGCGTGGCCAACAAAATTGGCAAACCCTATGCATGAGCCTTCACCTTCACAAACATTTATACGCATTGGTCTTCAATTATACTAGCCAAGGTTCTCGTGCATTGTGAGGGAATTTTATACGTAGATTTATTAAAAAAATATTGAGATAAATTTATTATTATTAAATACTTTTGAAGAAGATAAAGGTTTGTTTTTATCGGTTATATATTTTTGTATATATCTTATTATTTGTTTGAATCTTAGTTTTGTTGCCAGGTAGAAGATGTATTGATATTTTTGGAAATTGACTATTTGTTAAAAAATTGATTTTGTGCCTTAACAAATGTTCGTCTAAATTATGTGATCAAATTCAAATGATCGAACCCCTGGTCAAGCCCATGCCTTTATAGCTAATCATCCGTAATCGTCAATGGTGGTTCCAAAATTTAAAGAAGAAGATAAGAAGCGCTGGTGAGGATTTTGAGGGATTGAAATGAGGAACCAAAGATTATTGAGCATGAGAGGATTCAATGGCTGTAATTAAGAACTTAACAGGTGCTGGGAGTCTATAAAAGCACCATATTAACATGAAGAAAAAGGGGGCTTATTGTTTTGAAGAAAATCAAAGAAGAAAAGAAGCAGATAAGAAGAGAGGAGAAGGGGAGGAGCCCCTCGCCCAAAGAACCTTTCCAACGACCCCCAACCCATTATTGTTACCCACCAAAGAAAGAAGGACTACTTTCCCTGCTTGTCGCCCCCTCTTGGAAAGCTTTTGATGAGTTGCAGAGACTGTCATCTACTCAAGAGCTGTCACTTGATGATCACCATCACTGCTAGAGATAATCTTGGAGTCAAGTTGTTCATCACCATTTCGCAGCCACAAAATTCCCTGAAAGATGAGTTTTTTTCTCTTTGGCAGTTAAAAACAAAGGAGAAAACAAGGTTTAAAACAACCGTTGAAAGCAGTCGCAGAGAGTTGATTTCGCGATTATTTTTTGACCAATGTCGACCGTTCACAACCCAACCTTAGTGTCTAAAATGAAGCCAGAGAAGAGATATTTAGTTTTGGGTGGAATCCCGCCGGAGTTCGACGCCGTTGCCATAATTTTGAAGGAAGTTGCTTATCAGAGGAGCGAAGCAAAAAGTTCATAGAAAGCCACCATCTTCCTGACCTATGTCCAGCCAGCATAGGCAATCCCCAGCCAGACCAAGACTGCCGTCGAACTTTCTTCAACACCATCAACAAACCCGAGTCGAGATTTATTGACGGAGCAGTACGAGAGCTACACGAGGCCAACTCCGTCCGGCCAATCATCGCCACTGCAAGACAAGACACTGCCTCCAATCAATCCCTCTCATCATCAACTACAAAACCAAGTCCAGTCCCACCAGAGAGAAGTCTGCCTTAGTCACCAAAAAATAGCGGTAGATCTTGGTCGAAAATCATAGCCGCCAGAACTTTCCACCGCCAGCGTTGCCCGTTGACGCCTTCATAGACTGTTGGACCACGGTTAGGTCATTCCATTCCCCCTTCCACTACCTACCATTCTGGGTGATCGCTACCTGTCACCAGCCATTGGGAAAGCCGTCATCGGAGCACCGAAGTCTGTGTTGCACCACCCGAGAAGCCAAATCCATCAAACCCATTTATGCTTGTTTGTGTTCATATCCACGACCATGAAGAGCTGTCCCAAGAACTAACCGTGAAGCCAAATTGCGTCTGTGACCCACTTGACCCGAATTAGAGTCAGCACGCTACACATCACTTGTAGTTCAGCGCACCCAGCATCTTCTGCATCATGCGTACACCACCTTCTGGCGCACTGCGCGCCCACCACACCTGGATAGAAATTTGAGCTATGTATGCCACCTAGTCAGTGCAGTATTTATTTTGCTCTGAACCAATCCAAAGTGGTCTAGTTTAGCCCATTAATACTTCCAAAATAATTTGAATGCCTTCTAAATATCGCATCATGGCAAAACTTACTACCCTATCATTTTTGGAAGCTCCAAATACAGTGGTGAGATTATTTTGAAGATTTGAAGACTAGAAGGAGGCAAACTAAGGCATTGGAGTCGAAGTTATCAAAGGCAAATTTATTTTAAGGACAAAATTCACTATTTTGTGTAAAATATAAAATTAAAGAAAAAATAATAGATTGTGAATATCAATTTCACCGTAGACTGATTTAGGGATTTGAGTTAACCTTAGTAAACCACATATAAATCTTAGGTGTTTATTTTTCGCTCGAAATTTTTATTTATTTTTTAGCTCGCATGATTTTTTTGTATGACAAGGACACCTTTGGCCTCACTAAACCCTCTAATCCGATTCAAAGACATAATTTGCGGGAGCAAAAATCTCGCACCCGAACAATAGACAGGCTATTTGTTTGAATCTTCATTTTATTGTTAGTTACAAGATTTACTATTATTTTTGGAAATAGCTTATTAGTGGAAAAACTACCATTAAGATGGTGCTAGAAATCTCCTGTGTTTTTTAAGAGAAAGTAGATAAGTTAGTTAATGATTCTTTTTCCCCTTATAGATTAGTTTGGTTAATGATAAAGATGGATAAATGAGACAAGTAATCAATTTCAAATTCAATTTAACCAACGGGTAGAACTCACAAAATGTGCATAGAACGAAAATGATAATCATTCCCGAAGACAATCTTTTTCCCAGCTCTCAAAAAGAAAGGGAGACAAGATCATACTTTCTTTAATTGACCGACAAACCTAACTCTCCGACCAGTGGTCTTAACCTAAACTTCATCACATAATTATTATTATGTAACTAGATATATATTAAATATATATAAATTATTTGAAATTTGACACAATGCCATAAACTATTCAAAAAGGATATACATAGTCCAAAACATGACTTTAAAAAAAAGAAGAGTAGGTGATATACCAATAATTATTATATTATGTAACTGGGGCGGGGATGTACGAATCGACGTCTAAATCAGTCTGCCCCAAATCGGCGTCTAAATCGGCTGATTTACCCCGATTCCGACTGATTTAAATTTGATTCGGAATCGGGGTAAATCGGGAAGAATTATTTTTTTGGGTAAATAACTAAAATACCTTTGATATTTATTAAATTATTTAAACATAGGTAAAATTAGAATTTTAATTTTAAAATGCCCCTTTTCTCCCTCCGCCGCCGTTGCTCCTTCACTCCGGCGTGTGGGGGGGGGGCGTTGCCGGCTGGGGAGGCAGGGCCAATAGGGGATGGGTCAGGACGAGGGTGGCGGGGTGGGGCAGAGGCGTAAGGAGGGGGGATTGGGCGGGGCAAGGCAATAGGGGGAGGCAAGGCAGGGCACCGGCGCCCGCAACGGGGGTAAAGGAGGGTGGCATTCTTATAATTAAAAGTTAATTTGACTCTGACTCGAGTTAAAATAATAATTAATTTCAAATAATTAAAAAAATCCTTAAAATATTATAAATTATAATACACACAATAATATCAAATATAACATCAATACTTAATTTTTATGTATTTATGTTATGAATTATTAAATTATTATATATGGTCGATTAAACCGATTTCGGTCTGATTTAAACCGATTCCGATTCAACTCTGACTCTTCGTAAACCGATTCTGATTTTAATTTTTATGCCTATAAATTGGGCTTGATTTATAAATAAAAATTTTTATCCCAAAATTAACCCGCGACACTAACCCTAATCCGAAGCCTTTGGGCGGGCCCGCCTGGCTTGAATTGTATGACAATGTCAAGGCCCAAAAATGGGAGGCACGCGTGCACGCGTGCACGAGATACCGTCGTCGCCCCCTCCAACGACGATGAGGGGAGATATTTCCGCGCTCACCTCCGCCGCCGTGGCCGTCTCCGGCGTCGTACGGCCGCGTTTCGTTCCGGCGCCGATTGAAGTTGCCTCTTATGTCATTTCAGTTCCAAATCGCTGCATAAAAATGGCTTCTTTGAGCGCTTTGTCACTCTGCCCCCGCACACTCTCCACCGGCCAAGAGCAAGGAATGACTTTGCTTTAACCTGTCCTTCGCCTGGTGTTACTGGTATGCGGGTCCTTTCATTATTTTCATTTTTTTTTTGAGCTTCTTGATTGTTCATATTCTTGTTGGGAGGGTGAGATAAGTACGAGTTTTTATGGTATTAGATGGTAATTGAAGTTGGGTTTGGAAAATGGCGAGTGATTTTTTTTCGTATATTTGTTTCGTCCATCATATAATTTGCTTCTTTGTTTCCAGCTTTTATCTTGATGTTTTTTGCTTGAAGGTTACTTGCTTGTTTATTTTCTTCTTGAGTGGTTGCACTGTGAATGGGGGAAAAAAGTACGTGTTTTGATGATATTAGATGGGCCTATGAGTTGGATATGGAAAATGGAGATTGATCTTTTTGTATGTTCGTTTTGTCCATCACAAAATTTACGTCTTTGTTTCCAGCTCTTTCACTCTGCCCTTGCTGACTGTCATGCCGGCTTAGGACAAGAAAGTTCGTCGTTTCGAGCTCTCTGACGTCTGCTGTCACTAGTAGACTCATCCTTTTCTGCAATTCTTACGAAATTTAGTTCTTGTGGTTAGAAACTTTTGTGTTTTTACTTCTGAAGGAATAGAAATGAAGCTTCTTTGTTTAATGAAGTAGGTTAGTGGCAGAAACCGGAAGTAGTTAGTGATGTTCACCCTGTCATGTACCAGTTGTTAAATAACCGGCTTATTCATTTTGAAGAAATCATGTTATAAACGAGTTAGAGTCATGATTTTGTTGACCTTGTCCTTGATGAAAAGATTTGAGTTTGTGCAAAGAAAGAACATACTTGTTTTCTTGCCTAAATCCGTTTACTTTTGCTATTCTTAATGTTATTGATTGTCTCCTGTATTATTAAAATTTTGTATATGCTAGACACTCAGGGTACAAAGTCACCGCACCAAAGATCTGGTAGATTAGAAGGTGCTGGTAAAAGTAAGGAGGACAGTGTACAACGTAAAATGGAACAATTTTATGAAGGCTTGGATGGACCACCACTTTGTGTTCTGCCTATCGGCGGACTTGGTGAAATAGGAATGAATTGCATGCTTGTTGGGAGTAAAGATCGCTATGTTTTAATCGATGCCGGAGTCATGTTTCCAGAGTATGCTCTGTTTTGACCTCCCAAATTTCCACATTTATCTTTCTATGTGCAAAAAAAAAAAGGTTGAAAATTCAGCTTCCTGTTAAATTGCAAATAAAGGAACGTATATTCTTAAGCTAGTCCTCATCTCTGAATTCTTGAAAATTATTTGTAGACAACTTTTTTGTGATATGACTTGTATAATGAAAATTTAGTCTGTTTACTTTATACTTGTTTTACCTATTTCATGAGTGCAAAGTTCATTCAAATGATTATTAACAATGGGATTATCTTGTATTCTCAGCTATGATGAGTTGGGAGTTCAAAAAATCATTCCCGACACAACTTTTATTAAGAGATGGAGCCATAAAATTGAAGCTGTTATCATTATGCATGGTCATGAAGATCACATTGGTGCATTACCTTGGGTAATTTTCTTTTCCCATTCGCAGAATGCATGTATTTTGGCTTTTTCGTGTTTTATGAATTGGTTGATATCCCTGATTGATTGTGACTAGCTTTGAATGTTAACAGTTTTTCTTTTGTACAGGTAATCCCAGCTTTGGATTCCAACACTCCAATATTTGCTTCATCCTTTACTATGGAGGTACTAATTTATTGTGTTCAAGGACGATGATATTCATGTGATGATATATCAGCATCTTATAATAAATAGAGCTGTTTAAATGCGTACACTATAATTGTCATGTTTATGTATAGAGAATATTATCTTTGAATTTTTCCATTTGGTGATTTAAGTACACGAAAATCTCTATTGAAAACTATGATAATCCTTCCCTTCATCTCAAATTTGATATGGCAATGTTGAATGAGCATATGGTTGACCTCTGTTCTATCTGATCATTTGTAGGTGAAATAAATTGCTTGTTGTTGATTCATGTACTTCTAAAGCACCTTCTCTGTTCATGAGTTTATATGCTGTTAGCAGTTAACACTCTCATATCTTTGTATGTTTCTGTGAACAGCTGATCCGAAAGCGTCTGAAGGAATTTGGGATTTTCGTTCAATCTAGGCTTAAAATATTCCGGATAAGGAAAAGGTTCATGGCAGGCCCATTTGAAGTTGAACCTATTTGCGTTACTCATTCTATACCCAATTGTTGTGGATTGGTTCTCCGATGTGGTGATGGAACAATTCTGCACACTGGAGACTGGAAGGTGATTTACATTCCTTTTTTTATTTTAATGAAGCAATTAGTAGTCATATTAATTTTAAAGTTTACTGCTTTCTAGATAGATGAGTCACCTTTGGATGGAAAGACTTTTTTGACCGGGAGGTTTTGGAGCAACCGTCCAAGGAAGGGGTTACACTGGTAAGTTTCTGAATTGCGTTTTCTTAAAGCATTGCATATTTGTTACTTTTGTAGGATCATTAGTTGTGATTGCAATTGATTTGTATGTTATCTTTTCGTAAGTATTCAAGAATAATTAATTTAGAAGTTTTGAGAGTCTTGATTATTTGCTATCTACATTTTTATTTTTAAGTTTCCAACAGTAAAAAAAATACTCCTTTACATGTCTGAATATACTTATATCTGGGATTTAATCTCAGATGATGAGTGATTCAACCAATGTTCTTTCACCTGGTAGATCCATCAGCGAGATGGCTGTAGCAGATGCTCTGTTGCGGCACATTTCAGCTGCCAAAGGAAGAGTCATAACTACACAGTTTGCTTCTAATATACATCACCTTGGAAGTGTAAAAGCTGCAGCTGACTTAACAGGAAGGAAATTGGTAAGAATGCAGGGATAGTTGTTTTTCTTGTTTATCATATTTTATATCTCTCACTCATTTGTCAACTGTAATAGGTCTTTGTTGGAATGTCACTAAGGACATACCTCGATGCTGCATGGAAAGATGGAAAAGCTCCAATAGATCTATTGACTCTTGTATGGGAAATGATTGTGGCAGCATTTGTTTTTTTTGTTATAGTTGTAATGCTTTCTTATATACCAATACTCGTTGAAAACCCTTCATCCTTTCTATATCTCGACCAGGATCCATTGATTTTGACATTACTCTCTTATGGTTATATTAATTAGTCTCTTAGTAGCTCAATTTCTGCATTGACAAGATCAGATGGGATTCTACTTTTATTCAAATTGATATTATTCTATTTGTTACTGAAGAAGAAAACTCGCATCATTACATGGATCTAAGTTATGATATGAAAACTGTTTGCAGATCAAAGTAGAAGATATAGAGGCATATGCCCCTAAAGATTTACTGATTGTGACCACTGGCTCTCAGGTAGATGGCCCATTTAAATTTCTAGCCAGTCCTTATGGTTTCTATGGTGAGTTTATGATTGTCATCTGTGTCAGGCAGAACCTCGTGCCGCTTTGAATCTTGCGTCACATGGCGGTAGCCATTCCCTCAAACTAAATAAAGAGGATATAATATTGTATTCTGGTAAGGTACATTTGATAGTTGAAATTTAATTTCTTATGGTATTTTCTTCTTATTCTTGAGTGGATGCAGCTCATCCTTTATTGGTAAATATGAAGATATAATTAAATTTTCGAGCTTCTCTTGCCGGAATTAGGTCATACCTGGAAACAAAAGTCGTGTAATAAAATTGATGAACCGCATTGCAGACCTTGGTCCAACAATTGTTATGGGTAAGAACGAGGGGCTGCACACATCTGGCCATGCTTATTGTTACAGCCTTAGTCCGAGGACGTGCCGGGTGCGCGGGATTGGGCAGTTGTTCCCATGCATGCCGGGTCCGACACGAGTAGCACGGGGCTATTCGAGTGGTGAAACAACTGGTTGAGGCTAACACGGTGTTGCAGTTGCAGGTAACGAAGTGCCGAGCATGAGTCAGGTCGGAGACCAAATAAACCTCAAGATGATCGAGACGAGTGCTGGTGACCGAGCACTTGGGCGTCGGATCATGATCGAGCATTGGTGCCGAGAACCGAGCGCGAGGACTCGAGGTTGATCGCTGCGTGCGGATCACGGAGTGCCGGGTGTGCGCTGGTTCGATGCTGGGGTGCGATCACTAGCGTGCCGGGTGAACGAGGATGTTCGAGCGCTGCCGAGACATCGGTGCAGCGTGCTCGAGCATTGGCGCGAGCGAGGCGTTGGCGTGATCGAGCGCTGCCGAGACATCGGTGCAGCGTGCGCGAGCGTGGGGCGCTAGCGGGGTTTTGATCGAGCCATGACCGACACATAGCGATGTTGCGGTGCGACTCAAGTAGCGAGCAGATAGCGGTAGCAAGTTGCGGTATCACGCTACGTGACCGAGACTTGGCTAGCGAGCGGTGATCGAGTCGTGATCGGTAGCGATGGGTCTGGCTGCACCAGCATGATCGATGGATGGAGTTGATCGGTACTGGAGGCTTATCGGTAGCAGGGGTTATCGGTGGTGCGTCTGGGACGTGCACGAGGTTGCTGGTTGGTCGAGCCGAAGACTTGGGTCGAGCCAGGGGTTGGACGTGTGGTGGTTGTAACTAACTACCAGCGCTGGACTTTGTTTGCCGATAGAGATAGAGATGGATCTTGATCGGAATCTTGGAGATAAGATTGCAACTGAATTGGAGATAAGCACGCCCAGGGCTGGATCGAATTGAGACGTCGAGGGAGTCCAGGTTCGTGGGAGATCTTGGAGATAATCTTTTGGGAAAAGATTATGCTCAGATTGTAGTTTATCTTGGAAGAGTTGCAACAACGTGGAGACTCCTATATAAGGAGGAAGCCAACGTGAGAGAAAGAAGAAGGAAGAACTGCTGAGAAGGGTCTTGGTGGAACGTCGTGGTCTTTCTTGTGGAGAAGAAAGAAACCTCATCAAGCAAAGTCGTGGAGTGCTGCAGATCAATTCCGGGAGTTGATTCTTCACGAGTTCGACGGCATAGGGTTGCTGGTCGTGGTGCTGTGATTGGAGGTACGACGTAGTTCTTCGCATAACCTAGTTTGCATTACTTGGTTGAGGGTTTTGCATGTAAACGAGTAGGTCGTGGGTGGCTGCTCGGGGTTGTGATTTGTGAGGACGAATGTGAGTGTGGGTGCTCTAGTTCTCGCTACTCTTCAGGGGAAGAGTTGAACACCGTGGGGTTTGCATGTCCATGGTGTAAGCGATCATAGGGGTGATTGCTGTATCCTTGTTTTGTGTTTAATTCAAGGTTGGAACAGGGGTTCCGTAATTGTGGTGTTGGCGTCTGATTTTGGGTACTAGCGGCGTTCTTTGATTCCGGGAACTTGCTGCGATACCGATCAGGGGATTGGTGTCAAGGATCGATATTGGGTGATCGATCAGAGTCGCTTCATACTACTTACTTGGTTTGCTATTGTGGATGTTTTGAGAATTGTCTATCGGTACCGAACGATATCGTGCACTGGGCAATTTGGGTGCTGGTATTCGTGTTCGGCGTGCATCGTGAATTGCAGGAACTCAGGGGAGTGGCTTCGGGTCTCTTGTAGAGATCGTCCCGCTACACGTGTAGTGGGGTTTCTGTTGCGTACTTTGAAGGGAGGCTGGTGTTTCGGGAGCGAAACACGCCGCGCGGTTTGCTGTTGGGGCGAAAAATTTTGTCCCATAGAGAGCGGCCCGTGACAGAGGTATCAGAGCTTAGTTTCGGTGAAAACTGGTCGACGAAGCATCCTGTGAAGAAGTTGCACTATAACCTTCGGGGGAGGGTTCTCCACATTTACCGGTGAGATGGATACTCGATCCACTGATGCTCTCAGAGAGAGGGTCGCACGGCTGGAAGTGCTGGTAGGAGGGCCTACCAGTGATGGAGACGGACATACCGCCTTCGACAAATTGCAGTCTCTGGCAGAAGGGTTGTGGGACTTGAACACTCGGTTTACCACTTGGGCCGAGTCCAGCCAGGTGCGAGGTGAGACGGCGGAGATGGGAGATCTCCGGGCTGCGGTTGAGGAAATGCACGCAGATGTGGCTTTGCTCAAACAAGTGTGGGTAGCGCGGCCTCAGCAGGGTATTGCTGATCGTGTAGCAGAAGAAGCCGTTCCAGGAAGGCTCAAAGTGCCCGAGCCAAAGAAGTTCGAGGGGACCAGGTCAGCCAAGGACCTGGAAAACTTCATCTGGGACATGCAGGAATACTTCACTGCTGCGAAGGTTCCCGAAGATAGCCAGGTTTCGATGGCCAGTATGTTTATGACCGGTGATGCCAAGTTATGGTATAGATGTCGCGCCGAAGAGGATGAAGCAGCTGGTCGACACCGGATTGAGACTTGGGAGTTCTTGAAAAAGGAGCTTCGGGAGCAATTCTCTCCAACCAACACTACATGGGTGGCGAGGTCTCGATTGCAACGGTTGAGACAGACAGGAACAGTTAGGGATTACGTCAAAGACTTCAGCTCTTGTCTCCTCGACATCAAGAATATGTCGGAGGATGATAAGTTATTCAACTTTATCAATGGTTTGCAGACTTGGGCGCAGATAGAACTAAAGAGGCAGAAGATACAGGATTTACCTGCAGCTTTGGTGGCAGCCGACGCACTGGTGGATATTAGGCCAGGGCCAAGCAACACAGACGTGGGTCCGGCTAAGAAACTCCAGGGTGGTCAGGGCAATCAGCGGGGTGGCATGAGGAAGCCATCCAGGAGACCGAAGAAGAAGTTTCAGAACTTCAGTGCAGGGACTCAGGACAGGAAGGTAGCTGATCTGAAGAAGTCCGGGTGTTTTCTGTGCAATGGTCCGCATCTGGCTCGAGAGTGTCCGACCAAGGGCAAGCTCAGCGCCTTGGTGGCCGAAGCAAACCATGACCAGGAGGATGCGGGTCCTTCTGCTCGAGCATCTACCCTTCAGATACTCGGGGCATTGAGAGCTGGAAGAGCAGCTTCAGGGGAGCTGATTTGATGTTTGTTCCGTGTGTAGTGAATGGGAGGAAGGTTTCAGCCTTGATAGACACTGGGGCAACCCATAGTTTTGTCTCCAAGGGGATGGCTACGGAGCTGGGGCTGAAAACCGGGACCAACACAAGTAAGATTAAGGCAGTGAACTCACAGGCGAAGCAGGTGGATGGCATTGCTAGAAGTGTCAGACTGAACCTGGGAGAATTCGAGGGCCGAGTGGATCTCATGGTCATCGAGATGGATGACTTTGGTTTGATCCTCGGTAATGCGTTTATGAGTACTGCTGGAGTGGGAGTTTTTCCACACCTGGGAGGTATACTGATCATGAGCACGGCGGGTGCAAGCTTTGTTCGTGGCAGTGGGAGGCCTTCTGGGGTCGAGGACCGCACTTTTAGTGGCGAGCACTTGTCGGCAATGCAAGTGGCTCGGGGGTGCAAGCGGGGAGCCTCGACTTATCTTGCTGTGATGAGAGAGGTCCAGCCGGATCACGTGGTGGTGGTGCCGGACGAACTGTTGGAACTGTTGGAAGGCTATTCCGATGTGATGCCAACTGAATTGCCAGACGGGTTACCTCCCAAGAGGACGATCGAACACCGGATCGAGCTGGAGCCAGGGGCAAGAGCACCAGCGAAGGCGCCATATAGGATGTCGCCTAAAGAACTCACAGAACTCAAAATCCAGCTGGGGGAGCTGCTGGATTCGGGGAAAATTCAGCCATCAACTGCACCGTATGGGGCGCCAGTTCTATTCCAGGAGAAGCACGACGGGTCGATGAGACTATGCGTCGACTACCGGGGACTGAATAAGGTGACCATCAAGAACAAGTACCCAGTTCCTTTAATTGCTGATCTGTTTGACAGGTTGAGTGGAGCGCGGGTCTTCACTAAGCTGGACCTGAGGTCAGGATACTGGCAAGTCCGGATTGCGCCGGAGGATGTGTCAAAAACAACTATGGTCACAAGGTATGGGTCTTTTGAATTCCTTGTGATGCCATTTGGGTTGACAAATGCGCCAGCTACTTTCTGCAACCTGATGAATGATGTGTTTCATGATTATCTCGACAAGTTTGTGGTTGTGTATCTGGATGATATAGTTGTTTATAGTGAGTCCATGGAGGAGCACCGTGGACACCTGAAGCAGGTTATGGATCGCCTAAGGGAACATCAACTCTTTGTGAAGAAAGAGAAGTGTGAGTTCGGCCTGGAGGAAATTAGTTTTCTCGGCCATAAAGTTGGTCAGGGGTCGGTGCGCATGGAGGAATCAAAGGTCCGAGCCATTGCCGAGTGGCCGGAACCGACGAAGGTGACAGAGGTGAGAAGCTTCCTAGGTTTGGCCAACTACTACCGGAAGTTCATACATGGGTACAGCCATGTAGTGTCACCGTTGACTGATCTGCTGAGGAAGGGACAGTCATGGGCGTGGACGGGTTCATGCCAAGCAGCTTTTGATGAGTTGAAAGCAGCTATATCTTCTGAGCCGATACTGAAGTTGCCGGACTTCAGTCGACCGTTTGAGGTGGTGACAGACGCTTCAGACAAGGCAGTCGGAGGAGTACTACAGCAGGATGGGCATCCGATAGCTTTTGAGAGTTGGAAGCTGAAGGACGCTGAGACGAGGTACTCAGCGCATGAGAAGGAGATGCTTGCAGTGGTACATTGCCTTCGAGTGTGGCGAGTGTATTTGCTGGGATCCAAGTTCGTGGTGATCACGGATAACGTAGCTAACACTTTCTTCAAGACCCAGAAGAAACTATCCCCGAGACAAGCGAGATGGCAAGAGTTTCTGGCGGAGTACGACTTCGAGTGGTTGCACCAGCCGGGAAAGACGAATCAGGTGGCAGATGCCCTGAGTCGAAAGAACATGGAGGTGGTGGCAGCTATATCAGAAATTCAGACTGAGATAATGGGGCAAGTCCGGGAGTTAGCAAGAGACGACCCAGAGTACAAGAAGCTGGTCGACAGGATCAGTGAGGGGCTGATTCGAAAGTATTGGACTGAAGATGGAGTGGTTTACGCCAGTGAGGGTCGGCTTTATATCCCTACGGGTAGACTACGGCGAAAGCTAATGGAGGAGTCCCACGACACCCAGTGGGCAGGACATCCTGGGAGAGACAGGATGTACGCTCTAATGACCAGGGCGTATTATTGGCCGGGAATGAAGGCTGATATCGAAGCTTTCGTCAGGTCTTGCTTAGTTTGCCAGCAAGACAAGGTGGAGAGACGACTAGAGGCAGGCTTGCTGCAGCCTCTACCTACACCAACGAGGCCGTGGAGTTCGGTTTCGATGGACTTTGTGTCCGGATTCCCCAAGGTGAGGGGGATGTCGTCGGTGATGGTGGTTGTAGATCGATTCTCAAAGTATGCCGTAGTTACAGCAGCTCCACAGAAATGCTCAGCCGAGAAGACTGCTGAACTGTTCTTTAGGAACGTGGTCAAGTACTTTGGAGTACCGGCAGACATAGTGAGTGATCGAGACGCCAGGTTCACAGGGAGATTCTGGACGTGCTTGTTTGGTTTACTAGGGAGTAAGCTGAACTTCTCTACAGCTAATCATCCTCAGTCTGACGGGCAGACTGAGAGGACGAATGCTCTACTCGAGGAGTATTTGAGGCATTTCGTCACAGCCAGCCAGGGGAACTGGTTGGATCTTCTTGATGCGGCGCAGTTTTGTTATAATCTGCATCGTTCCTCAGCAACGGGACTGAGTCCTTTCGAGGTTGCTACAGGCTACCAGCCTCTTACACCACTGGAGGTAGCTTTGCAAGGGCGCGGAGCGAAGTGTCCAGCAGCATACAGGTTTGCCCGAGACAGGCAGGAGCTGTATGAGGATGCGGTGGATTCACTAGCCAAAGCAACACGCAGAATGAAGAGATATGCCGACTTGAGGAGAAGGCCGGTATCATTCAGCGTAGGGGACAAAGTAATGCTGAGACTCACACCACAGATCTGGAAGAAGATCAGACGTACCGAGGTGCACAGGGGATTAGTGCAGCGGTATGACGGTCCTTTTGAGGTGGAGAAGGTGATCGGGAGCGTGGCCTACAAGTTGAAGCTTCCGGAGAGGTATCAACTTCACCCAGTATTTCATGTCAGCTTTCTCAAGCCATTCCATGAGGATGTGGTCGATCCGAGGAGAGCTCGTCCAAGGAGAGCTCCACCTACTGTCCGGCGGCAATATGTGAAGGAGGTGGGGAAGATTTTGGCGCATAGGCAAGGTGCACCAAACACCGGGATTGAGTATCTTATCAAGTGGAAGGGCGAACCGAGGAGTGAAGCAAGTTGGGAGCGAGCAAGGGACTTGTGGCAGTTTGAGAGAAGAATCAAGAAGTACCAGGGAGGACTTAACCCTCCGATGAGGACATCGGATCTCATTGGTGGGGGTGAGCTGTTACAGCCTTAGTCTGAGGACGTGCCGGGTGCGCGGGATTGGGCAGTTGTTCCCATGCATGCCGGGTCCGACACGAGTAGCACGGGGCTATTCGAGTGGTGAAACAACTGGTTGAGGCTAACACGGTGTTGCAGTTGCAGGTAACGAAGTGCCGAGCATGAGTCAGGTCGGAGACCAAATAAACCTCAAGATGATCGAGACAAGTGCTGGTGACCGAGCACTTGGGCGTCGGATCATGATCGAGCATTGGTGCCGAGAACCGAGCGCGAGGACTCGAGGTTGATCGCTGCGTGCGGATCACGGAGTGCCGGGAGTGCGCTGGTTCGATGCTGGGGTGCGATCACTAGCGTGCCGGGTGAACGAGGATGTTCGAGCGCTGCCGAGACATCGGTGCAGCGTGCTCGAGCATTGGCGCGAGCGAGGCGTTGGCGTGATCGAGCGCTGCCGAGACATCGGTGCAGCGTGCGCGAGCGTGGGGCGCTAGCGGGGTTTTGATCGAGCCATGACCGACACATAGCGAGGTTGCGGTGCGACTCAAGTAGCGAGCAGATAGCGGTAGCAAGTTGCGGTATCACGCTACGTGACCGAGACTTGGCTAGCGAGCGGTGATCGAGTCGTGATCGGTAGCGATGGGTCTGGCTGCACCAGCATGATCGATGGATGGAGTTGATCGGTACTAGAGGCTTATCGGTAGCAGGGGTTATCGGTGGTGCGTCTGGGACGTGCACGAGGTTGCTGGTTGGTCGAGCCGAAGACTTGGGTCGAGCCAGGGGGTTGGACGTGTGGTGGTTGTAACTAACTACCAGCGCTGGACTTTGTTTGCCGATAGAGATAGAGATGGATCTTGATCGGAATCTTGGAGATAAGATTGCAACTGAATTGGAGATAAGCACGCCCAGGGCTGGATCGAATTGAGACGTCAAGGGAGTCCAGGTTCGTGGGAGATCTTGGAGATAATCTTTTGGGAAAAGATTATGCTCAGATTGTAGTTTATCTTGGAAGGAATGCAACAACGTGGAGACTCCTATATAAGGAGGAAGCCAACGTGAGAGAAAAAGAAGGAAGAACTGCTGAGAAGGGTCTTGGTGGAACGTCGTGCTCTTTCTTGTGGAGAAGAAAGAAACCTCATCAAGCAAAGTCGTGGAGTGCTGCAGATCAATTCCGGGAGTTGATTCTTCACGAGTTCGACGGCATAGGGTTGCTGGTCGTGGTGCTGTGATTGGAGGTACGACGTAGTTCTTCTCATAACCTAGTTTGCATTACTTGGTTGAGGGTTTTGCATGTAAACGAGTAGGTCGTGGGTGGCTGCTCGGGGTTGTGTTTTGTGAGGACGAATGTGAGTGTGGGTGCTCTAGTTCTCGCTACTCTTCAGGGGAAGAGTTGAACACCGTGGGGTTTGCATGTCCATGGTGTAAGCGATCATAGGGGTGATTGTTGTATCCTTGTTTTGTGTTTAATTCAAGGTTGGAACAGGGGTTCCGTAATTGTGGTGTTGGCGTCTGATTTTGGGTACTAGCGGCGTTCTTTGATTCCGGGAACTTGCTGCGATACCGATCAGGGGATTGGTGTCAAGGATCGATATTGGGTGATCGATCAGAGTCGCTTCATACTACTTGCTTGGTTTGCTATTGTGGATGTTTTGAGAATTGTCTATCGGTACCGAACGATATCGTGCACTGGGCAATTTGGGTGCTGGTATTCGTGTTCGGCGTGCATCGTGAATTGCAGGAACTCAGGGGAGTGGCTTCGGGTCTCTTGTAGAGATCGTCCCGCTACACGTGTAGTGGGGTTTCTGTTGCGTACTTTGAAGGGAGGCTGGTGTTTCGGGAGCGAAACACGCCGCGCGGTTTGCTGTTGGGGCGAAAAATTTTGTCCCATAGAGAGCGGCCCGTGACACTTATCATGGTGAATTGGTAAGTGTGGAAACTTAACTTTTCTGGCTGTGTAGGTGTTACAATTACGTAACCCCCTATTGAAGTTATTATGTTACTGATAAAATAATAACTCTGAGCCTGCTACTTTTAAGAATATTTTGCACTTCAATATTAAAGTTTTTTGGGTTAACTCTCATGGAGCAGTCTGAGAAAAGAGTACATACTAATCTCTATTTTATTGAAAGACTCTGCATTTACTTTTGTCCAAATTTATTTTGTCATTGAAAGGTTTATCAACCTTTACCAACAACATTGGTGGATGTGATCTATTCACTTCCTTGTGTTACCTTAATTATAGGTATTTGAGGTGCATAAGTTTCATGGCATTATATATTCACTTCTGTGTGTTATCTTGATTGTAAGCATTTGATGTACCTTAATCTCATGACTAGGGAGGCATTCGATGTGCATTCAATGTGCTAAATCTCATGGCATGAAAGGGTATGGTCTATTCGCTTGTTTGTGTTACTGATTGGAGGACGTGCCTTTATCTCATGCCATGAGGCATTTGAAACTTGGAATTTGATTCTATACCACTTTTTTATTAGTGTGAAATTCTTCTGAATTTGTGTGGTTCTTTTCATTGCCTTCATCAAAATGATATATTCAATGCAGGAGCAAGTGCTTAACATTGTGAAGCCACAACACTTTTTACCCATCTATGGAGAACTCTTGTTTCTGAAAGAACACGAGCTTCTTGGAAAGTCAACTGGTGTCAGGCATACCACAGTGAGGACCAAGTTATCTGGAAAATCGGGCAGTGCATACGGACTAGTTACAGTGCTTGAATCAGTTGATGCTCAGTCAAGAATGCAGAAGGGAAGGAGGAGAGAGGAAGGTGGCAACAGTATGACCAAAATTGTGGATGGGCCAGCAACAGATGAGCTGGAAGGTTGATGTCATTCTCACTCTTTTTGCCCTTCTTTTGTGTTGTTGATATGGAATTTTTTGACTGTTTTTTCATTGTTCTCTCATATTTAAATGAATATTCAATCTTTATCAGAAGACGGGACTAGTGATGCAGAAGCTCTGTCTTCTAAAGAAGCTGATCATCCATGGACATCATCAGATGATGAAACGAGTCCTTCCAGCATACATTCAGAAAGTAGTAATGAAAGCTCTGATTCTGGTCCTTTACCAACGATTTCTGAAAAAAGCACGTCTAAGTCAGCAAAACAAAACAAATGGAAACCAGTAGAGGTGAGGAGGCTCATAAAAATGCGTGGTGATTTGAATAGCAGATTCCAGGTTGTAAGAGGACGGATGGTCTTATGGGAGGAGATATCCTCTAACATGCTCGAGTATGGCATACAGCGAACTCCTGCTCAATGCAAGTCTCTATGGGCATCACTCATTTAAAAATGCGAGGTCTGTCTCTATTTTTTTAAACTAAGTTTGATTCTATTACTTTCACCGTGTTCGAAAGTTTAGTAGCGTAATGTGCTTGTAGAGCAGTAGCAAATAACCCGACGGGTTGGCATTCACTTGTGTTGTTTAGGAAAGTAACTCTGGCAAGAAAAGCATAAAGAGTTGGCCTTTCTATGATGATATGCACAACATCTTAGCGGTTGACAAGGAAGCAATGGCAGCAAAATGAATGGCATGCTGAACCAAACGGAAGTACATCTTTGTAGCAGGAACAGGTTGGATGGAGTTGGGCATTGGTTTAAGAAGGTTATATTCACCAACTGTTGCACGAATCGGCCGATTCCACTCGGAATCGGCCGATTTGAATCGGATCGACAGCGCGTCGATCTGATTTTAAGGCCAAATCGGTCGCCCCCAAATCGGCGCCCAACTCGGTCGATTTATCCCGATTCTGACCGAGTTAACTTCGATTCGGAATCGGGGTAAATCGGAAAGAATCGGGTTTTTTAGGTAAATTATTAAAATATTTTAGGTATGATATTTATTAAATTATTTAAATATGGGTAAAACCCTAGGTATGATCTTAGGTGCAATAATAATAAGAAGACATAATAGTAAGAAGCTGGGTTTCTTAGGAAGGGTGAAGGTGGGGGCGGAAGTTTTTTACTCTATTTTGTAAATACATTTTTTAATATAAACTATGTGAGGTAATAGTGAGAAAATGAGTTTTGTATCTGAAATAATTGTGGAAAGATAAAATTTTAATGGGAGATGAAAGTAAAGAAAGAAGTGTGAAAAATGTACGTTTTTTAAGTGGGGTCTTGAATATGGACTCAGGTGAAGTAACGGTGAGGGAAGAAAAAGAGGAAGGTAAGTTTATTATACAAGTGAATTCTTTTTATATACAATTACTTTTCTACCCTGTCTGTGTGTCGCACACGTGTTACCATTTTATAAATGAGTTTTTTGTTGCAATGAGTTTATATTATCTTAGTAAAACAGAGTTAGCTTATGTGGACTCCACATGGGCCAAAAAAAGGCGTGACTAAAATTTTCCCCCGGCCCTAAAATTACCGTAGAAGGACCCAGATAGGTTTATGCTAAATAAAGAAACACATTTATGCTCTAAACTCGGTAAGCTTACTTTCTATATTAATCTAGATATAATATTTTATAAACTCTTAATAAGATTTCATAAGTTTGTGTCATACAGTTATAAAAGATACCATGGGCACCTTCACTCTCATTTTTCAAATATATTTCATCCAATTTAATACATAAATCTTATTCTTTAAACCTTTCAACTTTTTCTTCAACCATTTGGGTTTTTTAATCCAAACCCTGATTTGCCAACGGAGATCGCTAGACGCTAAAGTATTAAATGGTGTAATTTTTTTTAACCATCCCTGATATATCAACATAGACTGGTTTATTAATAATAAAGATCGCTATGTGTTAACTAGTGTGGATATACTCACCAACATACCAGCTAAGAGATCCGGTCATCAAGAAGATCACACGACCAATTATTTCTTTAATTAAACAAAATTACCCTAATCTTCTAACTGTAACAAGTAGCCGCTACAAATTTTTTATCTTATCAATCTTCCACAATAAACCTTTTTACAAAAATAACGGGAGAATAAACCATCCAACTAACCCCTTATTTTAATTAACTAAACGGTAGATCAATTTCAAAAATAACGAGAAAACGGACCATTTAGGTAAACAACAAATTCCCTTCCCACAATTTTTTAATCCTCTGGCCACCACACCTCCGTTGATTGACATCGTTGCCTCTGTTGAAGCATCACTGAATCTAGGGGTGGGCGTAGACGTCCGAATTTGTCTGTCTGTCTGATATCTGAAGTATGTCCCGAATTAAAACAAACCAAATATGGATATTTTTTTGTCCGACTGAACGACCAACCGAGTGTCCGATATTTAATAACAAACTTGTATGATCCATCTTCTAAAAAAATATCACATTATAAATATAATGTAAAACCAGTGATCTAAGTCAGGGTTTTATGCTTATGAACCGATCGGTTCAATCGTCGGTTCAAGTCGAGATATGTTTTAGAATATATGTATAGAGTCGACGCTAGTCGAGGTGTACGAGTCATAAAGGTCATACGTACCCAAATATATGATGATAACGTCATGAATACAATAGAAAAGAATGAGTTATCAAAATATATTAAAGTATGCCAATTATTTTTTTATTTTATATATAGTTGATCGTGGAATTAGTTTAAGCCATTTACTGCGAACGAGGAATTTGAGTAGGTTATTAGTTATAAAATGTCATTATGATGTTGTAGTGTTTATTTTATTTTATAGAATTTTTTTGATTTTATGGATTTTTTAAGGATTTGTTCCAAGATAATTATTATTATTGGCTCGAGACATTGGCGGGTCAAATCTTATTTACGATATTGCCATCAATTAAACCTCCAACTCATTTTCTCTTCCCCGTCCAAACTGCATCGCCCCCTTGTCGTGGTCGCCGCCACATCGCCTGGCCGCCAATTGTCGCCGTATGGCCCCGCCGCTGCGTTGCCGTGATGCCCCGACCGCCCCCGTCGTCGCCTGGCTTCCACGACGCCGAAATCGCCGCTCGTCATCGATTCCGCCACCACCGCCACATCGCCCTGCCACTGATCGTTGCCGCCAGGCCCCGTCGCAACGTTACCGTGATGCCCCGAGCGCCCCCACCATCGCCCGGCCTCCACGACGCCGAAATTGCCGCTCGTCGTCGATTCGCTACCGATACCCTCTACTCGCTTCGTCGATTCCGCCACCAGCGACTGTCGCCGCGGCTGTCCAGTCATTGCTTTGACATTGCCATTGTCAACCCTCCTCCGGCGACAGGCGACGGTGGAGGCAGTGGCAGTGAAGAGGGTTTCGGACAGTCCGCAAACATTGCTTGGGCCCGACAGACAATTTGATGTCCAAAGTCGGTCGAACAAATTGTCTAACAGACCGACCAATGCCCACCCCTAACCGAATCATTCCCCTAGCCTTCCTAGCCACCGTCTAGCCTCCACGATGGACAAGAGCCACTCAATCATGGTGTGCTCCTTACATCATTTTGCTGTTGGCCGTGCCGCCCCTTTCGACCCCAGAACACTTTTCCCCTCCCTGTGTGGCACAGCTGAAGTCGGCCAAGGGCCGATCGGACAAGCCAACCGACTCACGGCTGCCACCCTTGGCCCAATCTCAACAACGAATGATACAACACCTCAACATATTGTGATCACGAGCATATATGGCATTCAATCACAGACAGCAGCATAATGTTATGCTGCCAATAATCAAAACAATTCTCTACTCAACAATCAAACAGAGGGAGGTGAGCCCTTGTTTGTGCTGACGGGTTACCAGCACAGCTGCTTGGAATTACAAAACCATAGGAGCAATCAACCATTGCTAAATATATTCCTCATGCACAATCAGTACACTACTTTAATAGAATCTACATTATCTCCAAAAAAAGAAAAAATTAGTATGAAACAGATGGAATGATCAAGGCAAACAGCATCATTTATAGCAACTGCTGACGATGAATTAGATGAAGTGGTGAATTACACAAACAGTGCTTGAATTTTGCTAATGGTAAATCACGCATGAGAAATCAGATGCCAGTTACATGCCGCGACAATGTCCTTTTTGTAGGAATTTCAAACTCGCGAAAAAAATAAACAGAGCTAAATCCATAAGCTCAACATAAGACAAACTACTTCCAACCTCAACTTAATGGTTCTTGACGTACTCTTGCACTATGTTAAGGCCTTCAGACTCTTCCCCAAAATCCTACAAAAGAACAACCATTCCCAAAATCAGATCCTTCCCCACAAGAAGAAAGCACAGTAGAACATAAATTCATTGCTTTTAAAATAATAATGATGCTTGCATTATGCATTTAACTAACAGAAGAACACAAGCCCGGCACATAATTCATTGTTTGTAAACTTTTTTTAAAAAAAAGCTAATCTTTCACCAAAATTCATCACAGAACAGTACAAGTAGCTCATATTTTTTTATTCATCGTTTATTAACTAAAAATGATTGCTATTCACACGCATTTACCTTCAAAACCACACAAGAACATCCGACCACCTTCCTCGCCTTCCCCTCGGAATCAATCTTGCAGAGCTGCAGAACACAAACAAGAAATCGACCACTCCAATAAATCGATGAAGCGCGCAGACAAACTTGCAACTAAAACACAACAATACAATCAAGAACAACCCGAAAGCTTTCAGAAAGAAAGACTTACACCAGCCCACTCCCCCAAGGTCTTGGCGCTGGGGACGGTGATGAGGTTGATGTTGCGATCGGCACACAGGGCGCGGACGAGCTTGACGTAGTCGGGCTGGTCGCAGTCCTCGGCGAGGACGCAGAGCTGGGCGGTGCCCTTCTCGATGACCTTGGCCCCTTCGTGGAGGCCGCGGGCGAGGCCGTCGTGGGCGAGCGACTTCTTGAGCACCATCTGCAGCGCCGTCATGAGGTCCATCGGCTCGCCCAGCGCCGCCGACCCCGCCGAGGGCTCCGCCGCCACGTCGTCGCCGGACATCTCCTCCTTCCCCTCTCTCCGCCGCCGCCGCCGCCGCTGTCGGTTGGTGTTGGTGGAAGGTCCACGGCGAGCGAAACCCTAAATGCTAGAGTTTTGATGGACGTCGGACACGGTTTTGTCCCATGGTTTTTTCCTTTTTATGTTTTTTCGGACAAAAATTAGTTACAAATGCTTGATAATTAAGAACTTTTTAGTGTGTTAGATTTGGTATTTTATGATAATGGTTTAGACTTTGTTCTCTAATGATCTCTTCTTCCATATCAATTCTAATTATAGCCTTTGAAGATCTTGATTGTCGAGTTATAATTGCTTCTCGTTAAATGTTAATTGAGATATGAATGGATAATAAATTATATTTTTCCGATAAATATTTAGTTTAACATGAAAAAAAATAAGACGCTTCCTAATCCTAAAATTCATTTTGTATATAATGATCTCAATTTTTTATTTAATATTTAAATTTATAATTGATATTTACTGAAATTAAAAAAAATTAATTAAATACATTTTCTTATAGCTCAAAATATAATATTTTAATACAAAAATGCTTTGATTGATTGTGTTTAAAAAAATCCAATATTAAGAAGAATTTTTTGTATTTGAACAACAATATTATTGTATAGAAAAGGTGGAGATGTCTTAGTAAAAAATTGAGCAATATACAAATCTAGCCATTAATGTAGATCATAAGGCCATAATTTTGTTTAACTTAGATAAAACTCTTCTCCGCCGTCCAACCATTTTTCTAATCTAAATGGTTCATGTTAAACGTAATTATTAGCGGAGGATGCTAATTATCCTCTAAATTAATGTTGTTTTTCCTAAAACCCTAATTCAGACTT
Organism: Piper betle; assembly: GCA_033002965.1. Classification (NCBI taxonomy): domain Eukaryota; kingdom Viridiplantae; phylum Streptophyta; class Magnoliopsida; order Piperales; family Piperaceae; genus Piper; species Piper betle. Next base: position 31,210 of record JAURVB010013739.1, on the reverse strand, counting down.
GGTCAATAAATAGTAATACATTTTAATTTCGGCAGGACGTTATCATTCGGACAGTGGCATAAATGTTAATAAAAGAAAAAGCAAGGCTAAATGCAACACTGTGGTCTTCTTCTAAAACCCTTCCTTTTTGTTCCGAGTCCAACCTCAGCCCTTCTTCTTCATTCGGTCAGTGGCTCGCCGCCGCCGCCATGGCCGGAATCCGCCAACTTTGCCACTTGCCGGAGGCGGGCCTCCTGGAGCGGCTTGTCGGGCGCTCCGTCGCCCAGAGGCGGCGCTTCGCGGCCGCGGCACTGCAGTGCGACCATGACGACGAGTACTCGGAGGAGGTGGGGTGGCGTTGGCCGTCGCCGAGGGCGGAGGAGGCCGCGGCGGAGACGGTGCGGGGCGTGCAGTGGGTGCTGATTGGCGACCCCGGGGTACAGAAGCACGTCTACGCCGCCCGCTTGTCGAGGCTGCTGCAGGTGCCCCACATCTCCATGGGCTCCCTCGTCCGCCAAGAGCTCAACCCCGCTCCTCCCTCTACAAACAGGTGGCTTTCCTCTCCCAATCTTTCTTCTTTTCTGTTCTTGCTCGATGTCATGGCTTGTTTTGATCAACTTTGTTCAATTTTTGCTGTTTTTGATTATTGTTAGGTTTTCTTTGGTCATTCTTTGCCAATCTTGATGGAAATGTGTACAATTTTTTCGCATTTTATTCATCACCTTGCAATTAATTGAAAAAAGAATTCAAATCTTTTGCTATGTCTCCATTTGGGATTATATTTATTGTGTTCTTGTTATTCTTGTATGCCTTAGTTTCATGCTGGATTTTTGGTTCCTCCAAATCCTCCTGTGGAAATGTTCCAATTGTCCCCATGATTTTCATCATAAATGTGCAAACTGGTCCTCAAATTTTCGGTGGCTCCAAAATTTTCCAGTTCGTTAACCATATCAATCATCATACCTTGAGAAATGAAATATAATTCAAAAGTCAACTTTTCTCTACGGTTTGAGAGCTAGTCCTATTCCTGAACTTCTTACGAGTTTTGATCTCTGGAAATAAATAGACATTTTAGAATCTATTACTTATTTGATGCTGTTTTTTATCATATGAAACTTGGGCCAAAGAAGGTATGTTTGGCCTTTTCCATTCGAGGTCACAAGGTTGAGGTCGTCGTTTCGCTAAATAATTGAGTGGACGTCCTTTGTTTGAGCATGACTCTGGGAAGGGTAATTGTGTAATACCAATGCTTGTCTCCTCGTCAGAGGAGATGGGTCTCCGGTCTCTTGAAGGTGAGTAATGTTTGTCAATTTGCAGATTGCAAATGCGGTCAACGAAGGTAGGCTTGTTCCAGAGGATGTGATCTTTGGCCTGCTCTCTAAGAGGCTTGAAGAAGGGTATTACCTTGGTGAAACTGGGTTCATCTTGGATGGGATTCCCCGTACTCGCATTCAAGCTGTGAGTATTGGAAGCTCTAGGTTGCTCAAGTGGGTGTTCTGATACATTTTGTTATGTGGAGAGCTTGACGGGTGTTTGATTGATTTGCAGGAAATTCTTGACCAGATAGCAGATGTTGATCTTGTTGTGAATCTGAAGTGCGAAGGGGAGTGCTTCCTGAAGAACAATATGGGTAGTGGCGTTTGTTCCCATTGTGGGCAGGCTTTCGGTGCTAAAACGAGGTCTGAACTATGCATTGCTCACCGTCAATTGAAGTCAACTCCATCAAATATACACGCACTGAAGGAGAAGTTCCGAGTCTATGCTGAACAAGTAAGCATTCTCCCCTTTTTACTTGGTCTTTGAAGTCCACTACTTTCTTTTTTTATTTGTCTTTTAGTGATCCAATCTTCTTTCATTCTCGCGCAGAGCAAGCCCTTGGAAGATTATTACCAAAAGAAAGGGAAGCTTCTGAATTTTCAGGTGGCAGGTGGGCTGGGGGAGAGCTGGCAGAGATTATTGGCTGCTTTGCATCTCCAACACATAGCCGCTTTGTCTTGCTCTTCCCAGAAATTGACTGCATAGTGGACTGGCGGCCAAAAACAATGCCACTCTCCACCTTGTATTTTGCATGCCCATTTTTACGGCTTTGAGATCCCCATTTTTGTAGGCAATGTTTTTAAATTTTGATGGAGGCTCTCTCTGAATATGTCTAGTCTTCCCAGTTTTTGCTATGTGAGTGTAATGGCTTGGTTGTTTTGATGGGATTCATATAATCCTGTATTCTGTAATGTTGAACGGTGAAGTCAATGATGTGGTTAAATAGTAAATACCTTCTCTGAGAGGAGTTGTTCCGTAAGAAAAATAATAAATGAGTGGCCTTCATTACTTCTAACAACTTTGTAAACATTAACAATAGATTCTTCTTAAGAGAGGTAGCTAAAATAATTAAAATATAGATACAAAATATTTAAAACAGATTATTTATTATTAATTACTAATTAAATTAATTTTAACTCAACTCGAGTGAGAACAAAGCCTAGAATAATAATAATAAGAAGGCTTGATCCTATTGAATTATGAAACGTAATAAAAATATTCAATTTGACTTGTCAGAGTAACAAAAAAACTAGCCTAATTGGTTGGTAAAAAAACTATCTTTTATAATTTTTTTTATAATATTTGGTCCGTAGTGTGGGGCCTTCATTGTCTGACCCGCTTGTGCCACACCCGTAGGCATGACGCAGCGCCAAGGCTGGCGGGTGGAGTGCGGCGTGTCCAAAAAATTTTACACTAGATTCGGTAAATCCACGCGGCTTGCCCCCCATCCTTTTTACTCTCCGAAGTCTTTATCTTTTTGTCGTCAGAACTCGGAAGTCGGAAGAATTGAGAAGCTCCCAATCCTCTCATGGCCTCCCTCTCCAAGCACGGTGGACTTGACCCTCGTAAGCCTCTCTCCCCCACTCTCGTTCTTTGTCCAGGCCAAACTCTTTGCCAACTATTGGATCGAAACAAGTTTGCTCATGGCTCTTACAAACAAGATTCTGTTGAGTTTTTTGGGGAACAATGCTACTTTAAGTCTGTGATGTTCTTTTCAACATTGAATGTTTTAACTTTTAAGTCAATTGAATATGGGGAGTAATTCAAGCGTTAACGATGGGAAAAAGCGTTGTTGATTTTTGCGCAAAAAGAAGTCGAATTGTGGATTTGTTACGCATATCAATCATGTCGTCGTTTTGATTGTCTGACTCAAGTACGTTTTATGCCTTAAAGCATGGGATCTTTTTTTAAAAAAATTAATTTTTTTTAACATCAGTTGGAGATTGCTTATGGAGATGTTGATTACGCATTTGCATTTTTGGGTGACATTTGAGAATTCTACGAGTTTTAGTCCAGCGAGAGTACATTTACTTTCTTTTCTTTGTTATGGTTGTAAACGTTATACTTGTTTGACTCATAGCCTTGTTGGCGTTGCTTCATGTCATTTATTTCTTTATTTTTTCTCTTTTTCTCTGTATGATGTTTCAGATCATAACAAGTCAGTAGCAGTTGTTGGTGCGGGTGTTAGGTATTATTTTTTTATATTCTTCATTTGAGGTTTGATATAATTTAATAAGTGGAATGGAATAATATGATCCATGTTCAGGGCCCTAATTCGGGATACAAAGGTGGAAGAAGAAGTTACTTTGTGTTTTTTTCTTTTCTGGTCTCATTTGATTGTTCTATTCAAGTGTCAGCTTTGATTTCAATGCTACGATTAAAAGGGCTATTTTCAATGCTCTTCCAGTGGGCTTGCGGCTGCATATAGGCTGAAGTCATGTGGTCTTAATGTTACTGTGTTTGAAGCCGAAGACAGGGCTGGTGGGAGTATAAGAAGTGCCTCCCATAATGGGCTGATATGGGATGAAGGAGCGAATACAATGGTTAGTTTCACAAACTAGTATCTAATCTACTGGACTACAGAGTAGAGCAACTTCTATTCAGCCTTTTAACTAAAACATGGATTACTAATTCCTAATGTTCAGTTTGGCAAGAGAAGCTTTCGTTTTTTAAGTTAAACAAACATCTGATGACTTATGAAATCATTATCTGCTCTAAGATATTATCCTGACAATATTTCTGTGGGCTTGGCCAATTATGAGCAAGAGGCTAAGACCATGTATTTTTTAGCATAAACATTTAGTTCCTTATTTTTTGCAGACAGAGAGTGAAGCGGAGATAGGAATGCTGATTGATAAACTTGGGCTTTGGGAAAAACAACAAATAGTACGACTTCTTGCCCTTTGTCACTTGATATCTTCTAATGCTCAAAGTTCAGTCTTTATTCTTCTCTTCAAATTTATATAAGTTACAAGAACTGCCAGTTTAAGTAAAAACTTGAGATCAGCTGAAACTGCAGACTTTCTGATCATTTTACTGTTCCATTTTAATATATATTTTAATCAGAGCTGTTTTGCTGCTTGTTTACCTGAATCCTTTTTCAATTTGTGGTTATGCCATTGCTTGCTTTTTCATGTGCTATCGTTTCTCACATTAAACTGCATTACACATTATTTAAATCTCAGGAAAAACAGTAACCACATGATGGGTATATGCCATACTCCTTTGCGTTATCTATAATAAAACTTTGTCAGGACAAAATAAGCCTCAATATTTATGCTCCTGTTTGCTTACCATGGACATTAACTAGTTGCCATCTTTTCCCCCAAAAAGCTTCTGTGTTTGTGGCTTACTTGTTTCTCAAGTATGTTTGAATTTCAAGTTCTTATGACTAAACCTTCCTCTTACTCTTATCTATAAGGTTTGTGTATCACTTCATTTTTTTCTATTCATGAGCCTAAACATTACTTGTTTGTTTTAAAATTTGCTTTCCCTTTCTTGACAGCCAGTTTCACAAAACAAGCGATACATTGTTAAAAACGGAAGACCGGAGCTGGTATTAATTATTTGAAAGAATTTTTTGCATTGCAGCAACAGATTTTCAGCGATATAGTATATCTTAGCTGTATTCTGTCTTTTGCTACCAGATTCCCTCAAATATTATTTCCTTCCTGAAGAGCAATTTTCTTTCTGCACAGGCAAAGGTGGTGTATGTGACTGTTTTTACCCCCGGCATTGATTCAATATGTCCAATTATAGAACTTATTTGCACTTCTCAGCTTACACAATTTATGTTCTAAAAAATACCATGATATTGATATTATCACTTTTCTTGCAGCTGCGAATGCTTTTGGAACCCATGCAAAGTTCTTCTCTTCCAGAAGATTCTTCCGAGGATGTAAATGAAAGGTTCCCACTTTTTAATTTTGAAGCCCACATGAATCAGATCTTATAATCTCCAATTTTGTTTTCTTTCTTTTGTTCTATAGCTGAAAATAATGGATGCTGACCTTATTTTAATAAGGGTAGTGTAGGTCCGATCTGAGATGATAATGAACAAACGAAAGTATTGGACTTGTTGTCGATTTACTTTTGCATGAAGATTGCAATCTTATGGACATTTTGATCTCTTTTGTGTTTTGCAGTGTAGGTGACTTCTTTCAACGACGCTTTGGCAAAGAGGTATTCTCTTACTGCCTTTCATTCATTTGGTACTTGTGAAGTCTGGCCTTGAAAGATTATTTGTTACTTTAAGGTTGTTGATTATCTTATCGACCCATTTGTTGCGGGAACAAGTGGTGGAGATCCAGAATCATTATCGGTGAGTGTCTAGAATTCTTTTTTCTTCAATGGTAGGAACATTCAGTTTACAATGATATACGGAGTGGATATCAAAGAATATTTGAAATCTTGTGATAAAGGATGTTTCTAATTAATGATTGTTAACTTTTACTTTGCTTGATTGTTTGTTATTTTCATCAGGCACGCCATTCATTTCCTGACATTTGGCATCTAGAAAAGAAGTAAGTGATAAATTTTATTTTCCATCGTCTATGTCTAAATTTTTTCCACTGCGTTAATTTTGCATTATGGGCACATTTGTAGCTACCTCATAAGTGGACTCTTTCTTATTTTATATGAATTTCAATAATTTGCATATTTTGGTTCCATGCCATTTTCTTTGTTTTTATATGAAGGCACTCAGTATTTGTAGTCAACTACTCACACTAATTCTCTTTGATAATTTAATAGACTTGATGAATTATGTGCCATCGGCTTTGTTCTTTATCAGCTTTGGTTCAATTATTGGTGGTTTCATCCAGTCTAAATTATTTCGTAAAAATGAAGAGAAGCAAATTCAGAAAACGCCAAACAGAAGGGCCCGTCTGCGTGGTTCATTTTCTTTTCATGATGGCATGCAGGTAGTATTAACATATAATTACATTAAGTTTATATCATGTTGAAGACATTTTAGTTTCTTTTTTGTAATGCTTATGAGAGCAACTTGATCCATGGTGTTTTGCTGATATTTGATTAATTCCTTCTCTCAGACGCTAACTGACAAACTATATGAGGACCTAGGTGTCGATAACGTAAAATTAAGTTCCAAGGTGCTTTCCTTATCTTACAGTCATGATGGGAAATCTTCCCTACAAAATTGGTCAGTTGCTTATTCTCCAAACAATCGAAGCAAGAGATCGGCTGTGAAACAACCCTTTGATGCTGTAATTATGACGGTAATAAGCAGTGTGAGCTGCATCTTAGATTATTTCCTGTTACAGTCTACTACTTTGCTTTGTGTTATTCTATTCTAGTGGGGTGTGTCTACTTTCTTTCAAGGAGTGGGAAAGATTGAAGATCCAATATATGCAGTGCATCATGAAGGTGCTTATGATGTAACTGCTTGGGAAATGTTGGTCTTTTGATCCTGTGTTGATTTTCTTAGAATGAAAAATAGCGAGTCTGTTAGATGTTCATGTTATGCATGCAAGCCTAAAGTTTGTACCTAATATGAATGCAATACTGAAAGCTGCTTCTCCTGTCAGTATTAATATTAGCTTTCTTTTTTCAAAAAAATTCAGGCTCCACTCTGTAATCTCAAAGAAATGAGGGTAACAAAAGGTGGAAAACACTTTTCGTTTGATTTTCTTCCAAGGGTAAATGCTCTAACTTTCACCCTGGTTTTATCAAAGTATGGTTGTGATTGTACTTTGTCAAATATACTGCAACCAAGTAGCTGCTTCTAACCTTATTGTACAAGTATAACTTTTATGAAGGACGAACAGTTATGTTTGTTTGTGCGACTGTACGTTCCTTACATTCAAACCTGTAAATAACAAAAGTTGATGATCAACACATGTATTGTCTTGTATTCTGGAATTTGGATGGACTTAGTTTACTTATTTGGCTATAACTTGCTTCGTTGCTTGCATTTATAAGTAATTGAACTTGTTAACTGAAATTTTAGTAGCTTATTCTTGATGTAGGAAATATTAAATTTATTCGCAAACCATTGACAATGCAGGTAACTTACTTACCAATGTCAATAATTGTGACCTCCTTTAAGAAAGAGGATGTTAAAAGGCCCCTCGAGGGATTTGGAGTTCTAGTCCCATCTAAGGAGCAAGAAAATGGCTTCCGAACACTTGGTATCGCTGGCCATACTTCATTCATCAACTAGTATTTTCAATCATATTAACTTTTTTTTTCATAAAAAGAGAGTCATATTGAATACTGTTTTGCTAAGATTTTTGTGTCATCTGTAATTCTAATATAAATGTCAAACAGGTACCCTCTTCTCTTCCATGATGTTTCCTGATCGTGCCCCACACGATCAATATCTTTACACAACTTTTATTGGGGGAAGCCGGAACAGAGATTTGGCAGGAGCTTCAACGTATAGTCTATGTGCATTCCAATGTTTTACATGCAGAGGGTTGTTAATTTGATTTATCTCCTTAAGAAGTAAAATCAATGTTAATTACTTGTTGTATACTCTCAGAGACAAACTTATGCCAGTCGTAAAATCTGATCTGAAAAGGCTGTTGGGTGTAGAAGGAGAGCCAACCTTCGTTAAGTGAGATGTCCTTGTTTCTCATCAAAACCTTCTTCCTATATGCTTATACTTTTGACACAGTTCCATTTGAAAATCTGGTATAATCAAGCTTTCTTCCTTTGTTTATCCAACTGCAGGCATGTATACTGGGCCAATGCTTTCCCGCTGTATAACCGAGAGTATGACTCAGTTTTAGAAGCCATCGACACGCTTGAACAAGAACTTCCTGGCTTTTATTATGCTGGTGAGTTCTTGATGCCGATGACTGCAATGAGCAAGATCTATATATTATTAAAAAATATGAGGAAGTTCATTTGTCTCAATGCTTCTTTTATTTATTGAATCTAAGAACAAGAAGTTCATGTATCTCAATGTCTCTCTTCTTAATTGAATCTAAGTAAAGGTTGATTTGGATGTTGCAGGCAACCATAGAGGGGGATTGTCTGTTGGGAAAGCAATCACCTCAGGTCTTAAAACAGCTGACCTTGTTAACTCGTACCTTAATTCGTTGTCTGAGAAGATGCTCGCCGACGATGCAGACGTCGATCTATGAAATTTCTCAAAGTTATCCTGTGATATTCTCAATACCCAGAATAGATTCCGGACCTCTTCGTGAATCTTAACCAATTTTTTTGCACTTTATTTAACGATACACTTGAATGCCGAAAGAAACATTGATCACAATTTATACACAGATTTGTTTCTCTGTCCTCGAATAAGCAATTAAATGCTGAAAACATAAGCCCTTTTGACAGTTAATTAACAAATCAACCCATTCACATGGAGCTTTCAGTTTAGTTACTATTGTATTTTTAATTCATCACGCAGATGATAGAATAAGCACATGAACTCATTTTTTCTGTTCGACACATGAAGTCAATTTAAAAAGGTTTACTAGGGATCCAAAGTGTACAAGGCCGCCCAACAAATCAGCGTTACTAAACTGCCATCCAACGTACATGTCCACAATTAGGAGTTCAGAACTTTGACAAAAGATGTTCACAAACTTCCTCATGAACTTGTAGTATCTACCCATATCAAAACACAAATCAGAAGATCGATATTTTAATTTCAGACAAAATTTCAAAGAAGATAAAACGCACATTTGATTTCCTCCCTTTAGGTAACGCAAGCCCTTCGAAACCCAAGGCTTCATCAAGCGTTGAACTGTAAAGTCCCACATCGCGTTTATGTGAATCCGGAGAGCACTCTAATATGCAATTTATGCAGGCAGCCGATTGTGTTCGTAAGAAGGAGAGACGGTTGGCATCTCCCCTGACAGGGACGAGAACAGCCCTCTGGGCTTTCTTGACACACTCGGTTAAGGCTACCCACCTCTCGGTGGATCTTACCAAATTTTTTAATTTTACTGTATTAAACACTGAAAATTCCCCCCACCCCCGCAAAAGTTCTTTTTATTAGAGCAGTTCATCACCCATGTAGGATGAGAATCGATTTTATATTTTCTCGCTTCCAACAAGGGCCAGAAAATGGATAGATTGATAAAGCAGCAAGAACAATGGCCTGTGCCTTTTGTTTCACTCCTAACAAAGACCACGAGCACTGATTACTACACGATATTTTCTTATCAAAGACAAAACGTTAACTTGCCCACAGTGTTCCCTTCCATGTACCGTATTCATTCCAATGATAATTGGCACAGCAATTCTGGTGGAAGAAAAAATTGGAGAAAATGAGTCATGTATGGGCGCACTACCGCTCTTTCTGCCAAAAATTTTTAACCTCCAGAACACAAGGAGGTAATGCCGGAGAGACCTACAACTTACGATGCGAAACACTTGCAATTTATTCCAATCACCCTGCCATAATCTCTTTTTCCTTAGCTTTACACATATCATCTGCTGATTTTACAAACTTCTTCGTCAAATCTTCAACCTGCAAGGAAGAAGTAATTAATGACTTGCTAAAGCGAAGCATTTTCTAAAATAGTAAGCATGATGTAGTTCGTGATTAGTTTAACCACATACTTCTTTTTCAAGACGTTTTATATCGTCCTTTGAAATACTCGAGGAGCCTTTCTTTATGACATCCAAAGCCTGCAGTCACAAAAGATTCTGTCATCAAAACGGGGTTTTCTCTTGCATTTAGAATTAGAATACATACAACAAGATGTACAAAACTGAAGTATAAAAAATTTGAGTATACACTGGACTTGCTTTACACTCAGTTGAAGAAAGGAAAGATGAAATTGGAAGGTAGTTCAAAGAGAAGAAAGTCAACATTGGAAGTAAAAAACAAATGAGATCCATGGTAGGAATATAGATATATTTGTTAAAGTAAATATTAAAATATTAAGTGGTTCCTTTTTCCTAACTGCTTGCATTTTTGGGATAAGTAATTAAGCCATCTAATTTTTTGGAAATCAAGGCCAAATGGCAGTGGTTTGAATCCCAATAGCGATAAATGCTTAGAGAAATATTAATTTGCCTCATGTTATGCCCAATAAATTATTCGCCTCATGCTTATCCACGTGCTAAACCTTAAAAATTTTAAAAGCTTGCATGGAAGGGGAAGTGTCAAAGTAAATATTTAAATATTAAGTGGTTTCCTTTCCTAATAACTTGAACTTTTGGGACAAGTGGTAAAATCATCTAAAATTTACAATCACCTAACAAGTTAAAACTAGTATTGTTTAAGGCCCATGTGAAGAAGGGACCATGGCCCCATGTAAGCAGCAGACTTCTCCCATCCATACAAGAACAAAAGGCAAAATAAGAAAATTAAGACAAGCTGTTCAGCGTACCTTTTGACGTGCTCTTCTAATACTCTGTTTGACATCCTCGGCAGATTTGGTAACCAATTTACACATAGCCTGAATTTAGAATCAATGACCGAAGAACATAGTTTAAAAAACTTGACCAAGAATAGAAGGAATTTTGTGGAAGAAGCTACAGTAAACTCACCTGTATGTGTTCCTTGGTCAATCTGGTTTACAATAAAACCACAAAAAATGATATAATTAGTCAGCACCAATATTTCAAAAAAGCTTGGAATAAAAGAATGAGAAGATTTCCAAAATCAAAATATGTCCATGATACTAGACATTATACAACTTGTAATATGAGTAGTTTTAGCAAATATCGACAAGAAATAACTTGGGAGAAACAAATGAAAGGGAAGAATCAAGGACGAAAGACAAAAATCAAGGATGAACAATAAAAACAAGAGAGAGGATAACAAAACACCACAGTCTTTATGATATAAATCTCCTACATATCAAGTCATTAAGAAACTAAATAAAGTAATGACTTCTTACAAAAGAAATATCCTAAAGAAAGCAACTCTAGACTTAAAACTAAAGAAGGGCAATCTTGTACCATGTTGCAAAAGAAATCCTATTTACAATAATATTATGACTCATGGTCAACAAAAATTCAAATAAAGTTTATACCTAACAAATGCTCTTGCATCAGAAATCCATTTGACAATAGAATAAGAATGTTGTTAAAATTAACGAAGTTACTCACGGTGGAATTACTGCAATTAGTCGTTGTCCATCTTGTTGTGGATTTAAACCTAAAGGGGATGTAACAAGCGCATGCTCCAAGTCCTTCAAGCTCTGTAAATGTTAGAAAATAAACTCGCCTTTCAACTTAACAAAAAACAAAAATCATTATTAATGGGTGGATAAAGATATTTGCAGCAATTTGTTTCATTATCTATTTTCCTTAGATCATGACATATTTTCAATAAAAACAACACAAATTTTAAAGAAGGGAATAAAGGTATCAGGAAATAGTTAGAAGTCAGATATAATTTTCGATGATATTCTTCCTTCTTATTATAATGTCATAACCTTACCACAAGCACTGCTGTATAGCTTTATACATAACACCATGCTTCATCATGTCATGAAATAAACAAAATAAGCTACAGTAAACGTATTGTTTTAACAAATAAAGTTACACACTAGACATGGGTTTAAGCAGTCTATTCATGGAAGAAATTCCTAAGAGCATGTCACCATTGTAAGGTGGCATCTTAGAAATGGTCCAGACATAAGTATGTAATAGACATTGTGAACCCAACTCTTATTATTTGTGTACTGATTTAAATAAAAATGATAAGGTGGCACCTCACATTTGGATCATAAGGCGTAATTGAAAGAGTTTTTGCGTCTATGACGGAGACGACAGCAACATGGCTCAAGGACATCTTTACACCACTTGTCTCCACAGTGATATGGTCAAGCATACCTGTAAACAAATTTTGAATGGATCAATACTTTACTTGAACAAATATGCCACTGCCACTATGCAAATTAATTAAAGTTGGCATAACATTTTTACGATTCTATAAAACTCTAATAGCATAGAAGGAAATCCTCCTCTAATAGCTTAAGTTTTTCGCAACATCCGATACATACCAAACGAGTGTATAGAAATGAAAAATCGCTTCACCTGCCGAGGCCCTTCCTGTTCTCAGCTTGACCAGCTCCCGTGACAAGGCATCCATTGCCGCATCCATCTGCGAAAGAGCAGCCGCCTTAACAGTCGGCCCAATGTCCGGCACTTCCCCAACAGATTCACTATCATCCTCTGAAAATTCACAACCCAATACAACAATAACAAACTGCGCTTCCACCTAAAGTGGTAAAGTGTGGATCCAACATCTTAAAAGGGCATCCCACGAATCACGATCACTAAACTGCCATCCAATGTTCATATTCACAACAAAGATTCGAACTTTGACGATAAAAATTCTCAACCTTCACCATGAAATCGCAGCATCAACCAATCCAAGCACAAATCAGAACACAGAGATTCAATTTCAGGAGAAAAAAAACACACATACTTGATTTCCTCCCTTTGGCGTAATCCCTCCGCAACTCACCCCCAAATCCCCAACCAAGACTCCCCCAACCGCACCCGGTCGATGGCGGCCCGTGTCGCGGTGCGAGAGTCCGGCGGCGGGGCAAGAGCGAGCTCAAATAGCGGGCGTCGCGAAGAAGAAGAGGGAGTAGGGTCGGTCTAGAAGAGAAGCAAGCTCGCCGGACAAGCATGGCCATGGCGGCTTCTCCTCCTCCTTCCCAAGCTCGGCAACGTCCACGGCGACGGCGACGACGTTGGAAGGGTTTTGGGGGCTTTGAATAGCTCTCAGTTTTAGACCTCTGTATTCCCATAATTTACAGGAATGCCATCCTCCAATTTTTCTATATATTTTGGATTAATTAAAGAGAAAGGCACCTTTTAATTACAAATTTATTTTAAAATAATTATATTTGTTGTTTCAACTTTTTTTAATTTTGTACTTTTTTAATTATAAAAAAATTGTATTTATATAAAAAATTACCTCAAACCTCCGCATACTCAAAATAACATTAACATTTTATAAAGGTTAATAATAGAGATAAGTATGTGTTAATTAAGTCATTTTATCATAATGTGTTTTTTGTGACTTTTTAATTATAATTTTTATATATTTTTTAAGTAAAATTATGTAATTATTTTTATTAATTTAATTGATCACTGGACGAATGCCCAATTCATACCGAGATCACCGGTCGCAAACTATAAATAATGATGAAATGAATGCCTAATTCATACCAACTTTGTAATATTAATTGTTATCTTAAAAATACAATTAAAATAAAATTAGATGTAAAAAAATTTAAGAAAAAACTTTTATGAATTGCCCATTTGTTATAAATTTGTTTTATATTTATTTTTTGTGAAATATTTGTCATATTTGCAATCCACCCTGCTCGGACTTCTCGGGTAACCAGGATCGTGGCCTGGTGAGTCGAGACCGAGCTAGCCATGAACTCGTTTTGATTTGACTCGTCACGACTCATAAATAAGATTCGGCACGACTCGCTCCCCGATCGTCTCCGGCGAGAGGGTCCCGGCGGCGGCGGCGGCGGCGGAGATGGCGGCGCTTCCGATACTAAAGTTCGAGGAGAAGATCGTGGAGACGGTGGAGGCGAACCCGGTGGTGGTGATCATTCGGGGAGACTGGGTCGGGGAAGAGCACTCAGCTGTCCCAGAATCTGCACCGAAGGGTTACACCCGGTCCGGCATCGTCGGCGTCACCCAGCCCCGCAGGGTCGCCGCCGTCTCTGTTGCTAGGTCTGCTTGTGCTTTCCACTCATCCTTGGAAAGCCAAAATTTTGATGTTCTTCTCGCACAATTTGCTCCCATGTTTCGACTAGAACTTTTTTGTCTTGTAAATGATGTCAACTTTGATCATGAAGCAAATTATATGTTGGTGTATTTTTTTGTATACTTCGAACCGATTCTCGAAAAGCTAGGGGAAATTTTGTGTTTTTTTGTTTTTATCACAATTCGCTTCCATGGGTTCTTGTCTACATATCGCTTAAAAAATCAGTGGCTTTTTTAAAGTTGAAAGGATGTAATATGTGTGATCGAAGTGGCTGAAACTGAAGAATGACCTTATGCTGATACACTAAATAATACTGGTTCTGAAGTACAATTTGGGCACCATATCATTTCTTTGTGCCTGTAGTCTTATAGTGGAAGCTTGAAAAGTTTTCGTTAGTGTTTTAGTTTGCTACAATAATTTTGTTTGAGTTTATCTTGTTTACATCTGTATACTGTTTAATAGGTGCGTGTTTTCAGTCCAGCGCCTCCAAATTGACGGAAATTTGTTGTCGCTACAAACATTGCTGAAACATCACTGGCTGTCGATGGCATTGTGTATGTTATCTTGAGAGTTTTCTATATGTTTTATAAATGGATGACATTATCTACTTGCTCTTGCTTAATATGCCAGTCAAGTATTAGCTCTTTATTATGTATTGTAGTTGTTATATTTTACTCAAATAAGATTGTTGGATTTGTATCATTCATTTTTGTTTTGTTGACTTAAGTTCTGTTTATGGTAGGTATGTTATCGATTCAGGATATGTAAAGCAACGGCAATATATACCATCAACTGGCATGAATTCTCTTGGCATTGTGCAAATTAGCAGGTAAGGCTAATCAATTACTGGTGTCAAATTTTTGCACTTTTTTACATTCATATAATTTCATGTATTTGATATTAGAGTCCAAGCTGATCAACGAGCTGGTCATGTGGGAAGAACTTGTCCTGGGAAATGTTACCGGCTTTATCCCTCCACTGTCTAGTTTGAAGATTTTATTGATGCCACAGTCCCAGAAATACAAAGAACTTCTCTCACTGGAGCTGTCCTGTATTTGAAATCACTAGAACTTGCTGATATTGATGTTCTCACGTTTGACTTTCTTGATCCACCTTCATGTAAGTGGTGTGTTTACAGATTTCTGTCTTTTTCTTTCAGTATCTAATACTAGCTATTTCTATTTGGAGGAGGTTACCAATGTGATGACCATATCATCCTCCTGTTTTCTTTTTCATTGAAAAGGTATTATTGGTTTGCTATATTCTTGGGAAATGATTTGGAATCTGGCAAGTTGAACAACCTCACAACCAATTACACGTGATCCTAGGATTATAGTTCTGAGCACCCCTTCCATCTATTCAACTTAAGAGTGATGCATATTGGTGCTGATATATTTCACGGTAGTTTGCTTTGTATAAGGCCTATATTGAGCATTGGCTGGAATAATGAAGACAAATGAATTATCACAACAGTAGTAAATTAGAAAGACAGGGTTTGGCAAGAGCGAGTAGTTGGTCTGTTAACCACGGGTTCAGCAAAAGCCATCCTTTTTGTCCTAAAAATATTTTTGAGGTTTTTTTAACAAAAATGTGTTTATTGAAGCCTCGTGGAGTGGTCAGTGCAAAGTGCTTTTCATGATGTCATTTATCATTCTAGTTTGGTTCTTTACTTGTACTATGTTTGGTATTAAAAAATGACAAAAACGAATACCGCTTTTTTCTGATTAACATGTAGAAGACAGTTGAAGAGAAATGGAGTTTTATACTGCATAAAATTATTTGATAAAAAAAATTAGAAAATAATGGTTGAACTGGTTCCACCTTTTTTTTTTAAAGAGAAAAATGTGTCCATGCTTGTGTTTGTCAACCTTTTATGCTTCATGCATGTATTGATCAAAGTATCTCATTGTTTCACTTAGGTGAGTCTTTGGAAGATGCCATCAAACAGTTGTATTTCATCGACGCCATTGATGCAAATGGAAATAACACACCTTGCCATCAAACAGTTGTATCTCATCGACAAGTAATTCCATTGCTTGTTATGTCAAAAAGCAGGGTTTTATTACGATCATGTTTGTTTGTTGTAATGCATGCGAAATAAATTTAGACTAAAAAGTGAAGTAATGTGTATAGCTAATGCTTTAGTCTAATTGTAGGAGGAACCTTCTTGAAGTCAGTTGTATGGTCATTCTTTCCTGTTCATAATGTTTTAGTTCTTGTAGGTGCGTGGTATGATGTTTGCTAAAGATGTGAGGAAGCAACTATGCCACTTGATGGCGAAAACTGCAAAAGGTAACATTATGCTTCAACTGTTTCCTACTCATGTTGCTTTTCAATGTTTCTATCAATTAGCTATCTCAACCCAATTGTTGTCTATCTGTTTGATCATACTTAAAATTTTGGCCAGCTGGATGTACAAACAAGCCATACATATAAAGATAACACACAGGATTACGGGAAGCTGAGGAAAGCCCTGTGCATAGGATACGGGAATCAGCTTGCTGAGAGGATGATTCACCATAATGGCTATCGAACTTTAGGTTACAAATAACAAGTTGCTCGGGTAGGATCTTCACCCCTTATTAATAGGTTGATAGCCCATTTCATGAAACCAGTAATTCTGTCTAGATTGTAGGACTAATACTTAAGTAGTCGTCGTATTTGAAACTTTTCTGGATTGGAACTCATTGTTGTAAGTTAAAAGGAACTTGGAAAATCAGTGTTAGTTATGCTTATGATTGTCTTGCTTTGCAAAAGCTTGGACCTTTCATCATAGTCATCATTGCAACTTCTCAATATATATATGTTTCTCCATATAAGCAATTGGAAATATGGTTCTTCTACAACAAATTTATTCATCAAAATGAAAAAGAGGGCAGGTAGTCTGAGGGTACCTTCAGAGTGAGGTGGCTACTTCTTCACCATCCATGATTACATGGATGATGAAGAGAGGTAACCTCACTCTGAGGGTACCTTCAGACTACCTTTTGCTAATGGAAAAGGGTGACAGATATTTTTGAAAACGCATAATTCATTGTTCTAAAAGCTTTTTTTATTTATGCCACTTTGATAAGTTTGAACTATAAAATGGATGGCCGATGTCATGACTACCATCAATTTTTGTCTTCTTCCCCGGTCATTGCTTATAGTAGTAATTTACAGTCATCTTCAAGTTTGAACCAAGTGTCAAATATTTTAAGACTTTGTTTTTCAGGTGCACCCGACTTCAGTGCTGGAAGCTGATGAAGATGGTCAAATGCCTGATTATATTATATATCATGAACTAATTGCTACTTCTCCTCCCTTTTTACGAAATGTATATGCCGTTGAGATGTCGTGGGTTGTACCAATATTGAGAAAGCTAGAAAATTTGGATGGCAACAAGCTTAGGTAAGAGTTTCCTACATTGTGCAGCATTGAATTTCTATATAACCTGTTGGAATGTTTCTTTCCAAAGGTCAATAGTTAGTTGCATAAATATTGAATTAAATATTGTTCTGATATTATGCAGTGGTGTTTCTTGTGCTTCAAGAGATGTAGTAGCTAAGGTTGGCGAGGTCATCCCATCGGTGAAGATGGAGGAACTCAGCTCTAAACCTTCCGAAGATGTTGAAGATAAAATCAAAGCTGCTCGAGAACGGTATCTAGCTAGAAAGGCTAAACCACAATAAAGAGTTACACAGTTCCTTTTCTCCGTTTAACTTGAACCCGGCAACAAAACTGGAGCAGCTATATACAGAACAACACTAGCTCATTCTTTAGCGCAGAGTTTTGTATCTTCCTGATTTTGATTTAAAGTACTTAAAGAGTGAGCTGAGACAACAGAAATCAATGAGGAGGTTTGCTAGCATGGTTGGTCATCTAGATCGAGGCACAGACCGACCACACAAGAATGGGTGCAAGTACTTGGGACAACCTGTATGAAAATTTTGTTTTTTTCAAAGGTAACTGAGTGCGGGAAATCAAATGTTCTCTGTTTTTTATCCCTTTTTAGTCTCTCGTGGAAGTGATTAGCAATTACATATACCAACTGGTATTCAATATGATCGGACTCTTACATGAAAATTTTAAATACAAAATTTGAGTATTGGTCTGGAGAAATTGGGCATGTAATGTTTGAAAGTAGGGACTAGGGATTTCGTTTGTTAACCATACTTGGTCTCAAACGAGCAAATGTGTGTGAAGGTGATGGACCCTATTGTGTTGTGAGCTCTTAATTCTATTTTTTTTTTGAAATGTTTCCGCTGGGCCTTTTGCTAAGTTCTCTTAAAATTATACGAAAGAAATATAAATTTGGAAGTCACAATTTTTTTATTTTTATATCTTTAAATTTAGTAAAAAAATGTCAATTTTAATCATAGTAAGTGTATTTTACGGATTAATATTTTTTTATGAAAAATGAAGATATTGAGGAAAATTTTAAGAGGTGCATGCTCATAAAAAAATATTCTATTTTCATCTTTTTGTTTATTATTTAAATATGTATATAAGAAATTTATAAAATTTTCATATCATCTTATCTTATTATTTTTTATTTCATATGATTTTTTTTATTTACTCTATTTTTATGTTAACCAAATGGACGCTTGTGTTCTTTTGCAAAAAAAAGTAGTCATTCCCTGTATATTTCACAGCTTGAGTTTTTGTACAATTTCGTATTCTACGGTGGGTATAGACGGGGTGATGCTTGCTATTATTGTATTCATTGTGTTAGCTCTCAAACCGTGTTCTATAATTTTGATTCTTCCAAATTGTTATCATTTCTTTCTCAATTTTATACGTGTCATTCTGGCGCATAGGTTACATCAATGTCCTACACCAATCCAATTTTTAGAGCTTATGCTAATAGTTTTTTATTCCTTATGAAAATAAAAAATAAAAAAATAAAAAAATAAAAATAAAATAGGCAAATCCAAAGTAACAAAACTATATTCACATAATCATAATCCATGTCGGCAAATCCAACTAGTGACAACAACTATCATTTCACAGACAGCCACGTCTTTTGTCACACTAATAGCCGAGAGCGAAAATATTTTTTTACCAAGAAACATAAATAACAAAATGCATGCATTGCCCTTACTAATCTTAACCATTTTTTTATCAAATTAGGTAAATCACTTTTACACACAACCGTGTGACATTGATGGGAGGAGCCCTCTGAATGCATTTCATTCATTCATTCTTTAAAGGAGGACGTATGATGGTGATGGAGTTATAATTTATAAAGAGTTAATTATAGTATAAAATCTTTTCAAAAATATATCTCTTTTTTTTTAAGAACGACGGGTTGGTAGAAGTCTTACTCGTGTCTCGTTATAAAATATTCTAAAAATAGGTAATTTTTTAGTAGCAGATCAATATTTTTATCACGAGTGAAATATCAATAGTTTTACCACCGTTTATAGAATTTTCAAATTTATATTTTTTTCCACGCTAAACCTAAAGAAACCTAAAAAACATCGCTTGTCTTTGAAAAACAAGAGAGTCTACACTAATCCTCCAAATTTAGCAATGACACACAAATTAACTCCTATATCCCCATTCATCCTTGGAATTACTAAAATATCTTAGCTTGAATCCAATCTTAATCGGCCATAATTATTTTTCGGGTTGAGTTGTCCAGTAAATGCTACATAATAATATACATGATTTGCAAAGAATGTTTTTGTCATTCTCTCAATATATTAGTTTTAATTTTTGTACATGGTATAAGCTCGTCGACTAACCAGTTAATTATTAACAAAACTATCAAATTACCGATTTTAATTTAAATATTTATTTAAATTTTAAAGGAACAAATTTAACCGAGTTATTATTTTAATTTAAATATTTTTAAAACTTTAAAATAAGGAGCACAAATTTTTTAAACCTAATCATCATAATTAGCATCTTACCTGCAACATCCTTAGAGGATTAGATGAACGGACAGGATGGAGGGAATGTAGGCGCCTTAGATCCGTCTGTCAGGCCCGCAGAATCTAAAACGGTCGAGTACTCCTTCCCGCCATCCACGACTCGCCGTCTTCTACAACGCTCTTCCACCTCCGAGCTCAATATGGCAGCCGCCGTATCTGTGGTTGGTTGAAGGAGGAGAAAGGTGCGAGCTTTGGCTGAATGCGGGGCGTTGGAGGGGACGGGAGGGAAGAGGCGGCGGTGTTCTATTCCCGCCGCCTCTTCGCCAAAAATGGGCCTCTCGCTACTGTTTGGCTAGCTGCCCACTTCTACAGGAAACATCATGTTGCGAAGGCATCCATTCCCTGTCTGTGGGTATGGGCTTGTCTTTTTTTTTTTTGAAAAAGTAATATTATTTGTTGTTGGCAGGTGTGGTGGGTGTTCTGGGAGGGATTTTGCTGGAGTTACTCTGCTTGTTTGTTCAAGTTTGTGTTATAATTGCATGTTATGGAATTTGTTGATGTGGCTTGTTCGTTTATGGTAGTCCAATGAGATTTGAGAGGTGTTGCCCTCGTGAAAATTAATGTCGTTGATTGCAAACTTTTCCTAGTTTCAAAACTTAAATGGTAGGGTGGTGATTAATTTATAGTTATTATGAAGGGTTTTTTTTGTCTGCTTTTAGTTGAAGTCAAGCTGCTGTGATTGCTATGAATGATAGTAGATTCATAAAAGTTGATTCAGGTTTCAACCTTTATTTTTTAAGATGCGGATGTTGTTTTGCAAACTGAAGTTACCATTTCGCAATAGCATCTGCATGGCAATGGTGAAACCCTAATCATATTTTGTTGGTCCACCACCATTTATGCCAATGGCTGGAGTTTGATACTTTGCTGTCTGTTATGAGTTGTTATGGTTGTTGCCTTAAATGATGGTAAGTACATAAAATCTGATTACGGTTTCAATTTTTCCATCCAGATGCTATTTTGCAATCTGAAGTTCCCATTGCGTTGAGATTATTGGGCTACCTTCTTATAGGTGTTGTGAGAATGTGTGCAAAGAAAGTTGCATATGTCTATCATCAGTGCAATGAAGCTTTACTTGGAATTAGAAACTCATGCGTTTCTGGGAAAGGGAAACACTACGGTGAATCTTCATTCGTTAATGCATTGTCTTTTGTAATACCTGAGAGATTCGAATTGGATTCTTTCAATCTGATAGTCTTGGAGGACAGGTTAGGATTATGAACTTTCTCACATTTTTTTCTGTGTCTGTTTTATTTAACATTTTCTCAGTTGCATGCTGAACTATCCTGAACTTTTTCCAGTGTCATGGAGCAGGCTAGACAGGAAGGTACTAGCATTTTACCTCTACATTCTTTAAAAACCAGAAAATATTTATGCGTAATCCAGTGCTATATCTTTCGAGGTTAATAAGAGTTAATTTATCTTTCCAACAGATGCTCATGCAGTTGGAGCAAACCAGTCTCTGTCTGCGTCCATGGTTTGAATGCTAAATTCTTTTCTGATCTCTAGATGTTTCATACATATACGGCTAAAACTGAATTGATTTATTGGCTTGGCTAAAATAGAGTGACTAGCTCTGGTTAAATGCTTTGAATGTACTGAAGAAAAACTATTCTCTCAGAAGTGGATAACGTATTTGAATGTCACTTAGAGAACTATCAAGATTGATGAAAATTTAACAGTTTCCACAACCTTATATCACAAATTAACTGTCACCACAAATCTGTTTCCTTAATTATCTCCCAAAGGAACTATAGATTTCTCTTCAAAATCTCCTTTATATTTATTATATCATGAGGGCAAGGCTTATTGAATCTTTTCACATATTGTCAATCTGTGTCATCGCTAGAATTCTCATGTACCTGATCACATTGCTTCCTCCTCGACATTTTTTTCTTAAGCTTCCTCACTTTTTCTATTGAGTTTTGATTTATTGTTTTCTGGTTGTATATTTAGATATTGTATGAAGAGGGGAGCTTACATAACCGTCATGCTTTTTCTCTATCATGGGAGTTTGTATTGAACAAGGGATGGATGTTATTTTATATGCACTTTCTCGTTCAATACGTGGAATTACTAATTTATTTTGATCTCTTTGACTTTTTTTCAGTGTTTCTTCACCAGAACATGTGGGTATTGACTTGGAGGCCACTTATTTGCATAGACTAAGCGTTGTGGAAGCAAGTTTAGAAAGTCTTCTAGATCATATATCACCCCAGAAAGCAATTTCAGACGCAGAAGTTCTCTGTCATTCTATTGCCCCTCTCGAGGATTTCCAAATTCATAATGAGCTTGAGAATGAAGCAACCAAATTATGTTTGAACGAAAATTTGGACACTGATCCTGTCAATACCAGTTTTGCCGCCTCAGAAGAGCATCATCATCTAAGCAAGTATGAAGCTAGGGGAAGTAAGCTTATTGAACATCAGATACTTTATGTAGACCATGTAATCCCTGATAAGACTTGTGATATTGTGGCTGATAAATCTGATCGATCTATTATGGACTTAGATGTATGCCAGGTGCAAGCGGCAGATAAAGCCAGCACCAGCATTTCAGAGTCTAGTTTTTCTCCAAGTCCTGCTGGCTCTTTTATCATTCCTAAATCAGGTCAGATTTTACTTACATTTTAATAATATTAGAAAAGAACTTCTACGTCTTGGGTAGTGCATCACCGAATTGCAGCACAGGTGTGCAATATATATTCTTAGCTAGAAAACAGAAATACTTGGATATCTTGCAAATGTGAAAGTTAAATTTTGTCACGCCAATTCATATCAATTATTGTCGATTAGAGTATAAATTTTTACACATTTGGGAGTTGATGATAAACTTTTTTACACATGGGGAATTGATGTTAGATCTAACATAAACCATTGTACTGTTGTAGAGCAAAATTGGCATTTTTCTGGATATAGCTCTGTAACATCTCTTTTCTTAAGAAGGAAGCTCCAGTAGTATTGTGATGTTGCAATAAATTCAAACTTTATGCTTTGTTGTATCGTTTTTCCATGCATCTATGTTATAATCCAAATATAGATTAGTGTTTTTTTGTCTCACTTACATGCTGGGCATTTTTGGCTATTCGTGAAGGCTTTAATTTTTAAACAATCTTGTATCCTCAGTTGTAGTTATCACGCCAGAATTTCTGTTAGTTCCTACACCAGGAAAGGACGAAAGTCGTGCTTCAAGGAAGCGGAAACATTCTTTTGATGGATCCATAGTTTTGTCTAACGAGTAAGTAATGCTGATTATTAAGTTTTCTTTATTTTATCCTTACGATAGTGAAATATTATGTGCTTCTTTTTGCTGCCAATGCTACTATATTCTTCTTGTTTCTTATGATAAAAATTCGTCGATATACTGCCAAATCCTATTTTGACTAGATATCTGCATGGATATGCCTAAATGTGGCTTTATCTGTTGTTCCCACGTCTTCCTTGTCATTTGTTGATAATAACTGCAAAATAATCATCATCACCTTACTAGCAATGAAGAGCATGTATGCATGTGGTAAATGTGTGTGGCTTTATTATTTTTTATGAATACACCAAAACTTTCTTCTATTTCTTCTATCAATGAAGTTATTACTTTCTACAGAAGCTAAGAAAATAGCAGAACTGCTGCTCTTTGAATTGGTTTTTGGTTGATCTGATTATATATTACTGGCAATATTGTAGGGTTATAAGGAAAGGACTCCATAATGCAAACGACTTGGAGCACAAGCGTAAAAAATTTTGAGTGCTGTTTTGGATGTCTGGAATGCTCATAAAAACTTGGTCCTTCAGCATAATTTTCTTGAACCTATAAATACTTCTACGTATTTGTTATTTCATTAGTAAAACTTCCAGTCTTAACTCTTAAGAAATCAATATGATTTTGATTGATGAACCTGGGCTGGCTCCTAGCAGAAATGTCACCTGAGTTTAAAGCTGTCTTCCAACAAGTATAGTTACATCATAAAGATAAAGAAAGGGTAGAAGTTGAAGCTGATCAAACCTCCACCAAATCACCTATGATTATGTTCACAGAGGAAGCATCAGAGAAGGCCAGGTTCAGAGTCCGGAGCAATACCAAGATCAAGGGACCTACTTTGGCACCGGAGGAGGTCAGTTGTATGTGCAGGGGAGCCACTGGAAGCGCCGGAGATGAGGACAGAGAAGAGAGGACGGGCTGTGGTTGCGTATCCTGTCCCAGAATGCATGTGCATGAGGAGTGTCTATGCTCCCTTCTTCATCAGGTGGTGAACATATCTGCTGGAATTGGGCTGCCATTTCTTCAATGGTGAAGATCAAGCATATGTGCTTGCAGTGTTCCAGCAGAGGAGTTTCTTAGATGCTCAGATCCATTAAACACCACCATGTATTCATCAATTGATCGATCCCTTTCCTGCATGCATATCAAACTACATTTGTCGCACATATCAAACATAGCAAACACATTTCAGAATAGAAAAAAACGATTCATTGAGAGGAAGGAATCCTTCATGCAAAGATTGAACTAATATGCAAAGTTAATGAAATAGATAGAGATCATATAATAGAGAGGAAGGGAGAAGTATAATTACATTATCAACTGTCAACATGAATGTTACTCTCGAAAAAGCAAAGACAAATATCAGCATGAAAGATCATGACTGACAAACACATTAAAAAACAGATACAAAAATTAAAACTTTGGACCAACTCTGCGTATAACTTACAAGTTCCAAATCCATCAAGTTTTATTAAAAGCCAATAACAAAATCACTTATGTCAAGCTTATAAAAAGCCAAGATCCAAACCACAAAGATTATACAGCCCTTCCAGAAACACCTTCAACTCTTCTAGTCACTGGAATAGTCCTCTTCTTCACGTTCAGACACTATTTTCTCTATAAGCCCCTTGCTTTCCCCTTCCATTGCAGATTTTCCACTTTGCCCATCATTGAGAACATGATCAGATTGGCACAGAACCAATGCAACCCCTGTAGGCAAGAGATAAGTAAGGCAAACGGTTGGAGAGTGAGAATTCCCATATTAACAATAAAAAAGACAACACCCAGTTGTGGTGAGGTCTTTGTTATCGACATAAAAAATATCCTGTGCACAATGCAAGAAATTGCAAACCCTTAACATTTGACTAGACCTATATACAAAAAACAATAATGACAATCATGATTGTAAGTCAATTAACAGTCAGCACAACTCAGATAACCAACCAATCAGCCAAACAAACGAAAAGTTGCAAGTACTGATACCAGTAAAACAAGATCAAAGTCAGTATGGATCATAAATATCTGAAGCCTTCAAGATCTGACAGTTTTTCTATAAAACGATGAGAACCTTGACTAACAACTAAACTAATTTATCTCAAACTTATTTGGCTAAAGATTTGGCAATTGTTCATCAGCAATTCCCACGAGCCTTTCTTAATCTAATTTCACATAAATGCAATTTCATAGTCAAACCTGACCCTTTCTTAAATGTGAAAAGGAATTTTAACCATTGTCAGGAAGAAGTAAAGGCTATGGAATTACCTTCTGGTGTGCACCTTCGACCAAAATGGTGCAGACCAGCATAAGTTGCTTTTGGGGCACCATTATTGTAAACTACAAGGGTTGGAAGGTTACGATCTGGATAGTTGCAGATGCAATCTGTAGAAATAATCTTCACAAATTTGGTAGCTGGATATCTAGAAGCCAACTCTTCCAAGCAATTACCGAGCACCGTGCATTCTGCTACACTGCCCAACAAAAAAATGGAGCTCATTACAGATGTTAAAAATGTTTGACAAATTTTTTTAAATACCAGTTCTGGATGAAAAAGATGCGTAAAGTATGTAAAGCTTTGGAAAAGAGCCATTAATAAACAAAAGCAATTTTTGGCTCAGATGCAAACTCCTTCATGTTATCGTATGTTCTCAAAACTAGCAGTCTGATGTTATAGCATGTTCTCAAAATTAGCTATCAAACAAAGAGTAAGGGAACAAATTGTAGAAAGCTTTAAACTATTTTGCATTCATGATTAGAGTGCAATTTAGAGTGCAAAATTCAACAATAACCAATCATATAAATAATCATCAATTTCACCTCATCTCCAAATCAAACTGCTCACAATTGAAGCCAAATCGATTTTCTTGCAATCGAGGATGACTATTTAAACAACCATTAACAGATTTAAGTGTGCAAAACAACAATCAGACTAAAATTGAAATATATATATATATATATATATATATATATATAAATAATTGAAGAAAATGATAAATTCTCACCCTTCCTTGTAGAGAAAGACAACCACCCAAACATCCGGCGGCGCCTGGGAGACCTCCCTGGTAAAATCCGCCCCGGCAATGTGAACAACAGATCCATACTTGACCAC
This sequence comes from Piper betle, assembly GCA_033002965.1. Lineage (NCBI taxonomy): Eukaryota > Viridiplantae > Streptophyta > Magnoliopsida > Piperales > Piperaceae > Piper > Piper betle. The sequence continues at coordinate 4,956 of JAURVB010013739.1, read as the reverse complement.
CTTCGCCGCTTCTCTCATCTCCGCCAGCCTTCTCTTCCTTCTCGCGTCATTTTTTTTTCAAAAAAAAAAAAAGCAACGAACTTTCCCTCAATAATTTTCACCAAACCAACCTCCCAATCGAAACATACCAAAAAAACTCTACCCTAAAAAACTGATCAAGGCGGAAGCACCAATTGATGATAAGGCCAAAGAAGTACCTGTACTCCTCGAGGAACCGATCGTCGCAGAAATCGGGATCGTCGTCGAGCTCTTCGAGCTCTTCCTCGGTCTTTCCGTCAATCCAACCGCCCTTGTCCTCGTCCTTCCCGTCGTCGTGGTCCTGGGCAGGGGCGAAAGGGAGGCTTGAAGGGGGCGGGCTTGGGGGGAAGGTTGCCCAGTTTGCGCTGGATGTCGTCCCATTGGGTGCTGGTGCCTTCCACGTCCTTGTACACGAAATGGTAGTCCGCCATGGACAGCAAGGGAAGGACGCAGACGAGAAGAGGACGGCGCCGGCGACTATTGTTATAGACTATATCCTGGGGAAACAGAAATCGGAGATGGGAAGACGGTCGTAGTGGCCCCGGGCTTAGCTTTTTTTTTTATAGTATATATATATATATATCTATATTATTAAGAAAAATAATTAATTGTATGATCTTACAATTAAATAAAGAATTGAATCTAGACAGGTGATAACACCTATTTATTACCAAATCTTAAACTGGCGCTAAGAATATGTAATAAATGATAGTTTTTTATCTGTAAGTAAGACCTTTTAAATTGGTTATTATTACTCTATTATTATTACAATTCATTCATTCAATTCAATGGTATCTTTTTTTTTTTTTACTTTTTTTAAAAGTCAAACGATCTTCTTTAAAGTTTGGATTGGTTTTTTTTAATTATTCACTATTTTTTGAAAAAATCAATCTTGAAAACAATAAAGTAAGAAGAGTGTACCATTGTTTTTACATTATTTTTACTTATTTTTCATTATATTACCCTTTTTTTAACCAATTAAAAAGATACTTAATTATTTTATTTTAATTTAATTTGACATGGTCGATAAAAAGGTAAATCGGTCGACCGTTTAAAACCCTAAACACAATGACAATCATTTTTATAAATTTTTTGATAAATTTTAAAAGTTTATGAATAATTATAAAAGTTAAATATAATTTAATTATTTGAAATAAAAATAACAACCTTAAATCTCTAAGAAATGTTATAAGATGAGTATAAATTTTTTTGTTGAAAAATTATCAAATTATAATTTTTAATGAATCTACTCTATTATACCCTTTCTTTATTAGTTGTAAAATTCCTCTTAAGCAACCTTTAAGCCCAGCTAGGATTTGATGCAGCAAGTACTACAACAAGCTCGTTGTAACACTTATATAATTAGATTAAATATTTTTAATTAAAAGAAACTAATTTAATTATTATTATTAAAATTTTAAATACCGATAATTAAGGATATTTAGCGAGATTTGCTATAGCACTCCCTACAACAAATCCATGTCCTTTAAGCACAAATTCAAAAGGTAAAAAAAGGCCATTTTGACCCATTGCCCTAGGGATGTCAAGTGGGCCGGCCGGCTCCAGACCCACTTTTTAACCTGGCCAGGCCCAGCTCAATCGCTCCAAAGAGAGCCCACCCCGGCCCTAAGACCCTCTTTAGTTGAGGCTGGGCTCTATTAGGATGTCGGGCCATTTCCATAGACATGGCCCATTATGGAAAAATAGCCCATTGGAAACGGCTGCATTTCCAACCTCCGGAGGTCGAAAACACTTTGGAAAAGGCTCCTTTGTTTTGTACAAATTTTTTTCTTTTCTAGGGTTGTTTCAATTTGATTCCACAAGGGCCATCCTGCGCCCTTTCAACAAGTATCTGCCCTTGATTCTTATTTAAAATTTGATTGTAAAAGAGGCTCCTTTGTTTAGTGCAGTTTTTTTAAATGGGTTGTTTTAATTTGATTCCAAAATGGTTTTTTACCCTGTTACTATTTGTCTCCCCATCGAATTAAGCATGAATTTGTAGCTTTGTACTTTTTGTCTGTTCGTTATAATCAGCTATATCTTGCATGAAGTAACCAGAGGTTATATCATAAAAATATAACAAAATTTAATTGTTGAGCATTTATTAGGAAATTTTGTTATTTTAGATATTTTATCATATAATAATATATAATATAACCGCATGTCTCATAAGTCATGATTTGGTCTCCAACAACGACAGTCTGGCTTCATTTCTACATAGACATGCTCTCGGGCTATGTCTCCCGGAAATGGGCTTCATGTATTGGACTAGTAACAGGCCCTTAGAAGACCCGTAGAGAGCCCAACTCTTTATAATGTTGGGCTCTTCATTAAACTATAATAAGAATTGGCCCAAGAAACTTGTTGAGCCAGATCTTTAGGATTAAGTGGGCCGGGGCGGGCCTGGCGGAGGTGGGCTACTATCCTAAGCCCAGCCCGACCCTAGGTATGGTTGGACCTGGGCCTGGCCGGCCCACAAGTTGGGTCCGGCCCACTTGACATCAATAATGGGCTCTCCCTTTTTCGCTCCAAATTTTTAAATGCGGGAAGCTTTTGGATCCACCGCACAACCCCGCCACCCACCACCACCAAGCTTCCACCGCCGACGCCGGCGTCCCACTCCTCCCCTTCTCCGCCACTCCCCCGACCTCCGAAGCCGACCGACCTCTCGGAGTCCCACCCCGCCCTCGACGACGCCTTCCGCGGCCTCCACCTGGCTTCCCCTACTCCGCCTCCCACTTGCCTTCTTCCTCTCCGCCTCCGCTTTCCTCGCACTCACCTTTCTCGTACCGGAAAATAACCGACTTCGAGCTCTACACGCTCTCCTCTCAAGCCTCCCTACTCTGCGTCTCACACAATCTGAGGAAGCACGGCCTTCACAAGTTCCTGTTTGTCGATCGCTTTCATGGGAAGGCCACCAAGTTATGCGAGGAGTACGTTGCCAAGTGAAAGGTCTCGCCTTTATGCTCCCATCCTTCGCTCTCATTCTTATATAGCTTATAGTTCATTGTTTCGTTGTTGGATGATCTGTAGTTCTTCTTTCTTTCTTTTTTGGATTCTATTGTTAGACCATCCAGATTGTTTTTGTGGTAGCGTAAATTTTGGACTAGTTTTTTTTGACAGTCATTCCCATGGTGATGTATGATGAAACTGGAAGTTCAGTTCTTGTGGTTGTAAGGAATTGATCTTTTTACTATTGAACGGGTCTTTACCTTGTTGCCTTATACTTTGTTCTCATTAAAATTTCAAATCTAGTGTACTTTGTTGAAAACTTGAAATTCTGGACTTGTTCCCTAGTTTAGTTGATTCTTCTCGTAAGTGCAAAATGAATTTTGCTTTTCTGAAGTGATCGATAACTAATCAAATTCTACTATATTTAATCAGTGTCTCTTCCATCTTCTTTTGCGGTGCGTGGCACCTGTCCTGGTACTGAAGATTATCCGTGAATCTGTTTGGCTAGTTTATGTCAGCCATGATTCTTGGATACCTTTTATTGCCATTTGGATTGCTTTGGTCGTCTCATGGACTTCCTCCTCCATTAACTTTCTATCTGCCTGCATCTTATTCTCTTTGGTGTGCAATCTTCAAATCATCCATTTTGACGACTATGGAAAGCTTTGAGAAGGGGGTGTGATGCACTGATGCTGCTTGAGGAGCATATGCGCCTAATGCACCATTTATAAAGCTAGATTTCTTAGATGATGAGATATCAGAAAAGAAAAATTATGATGCGAATTTGGGACTATAATCGTATTTATTCGTATAACCTATAACCCATCATAAATTAGAGATTACGAAAACGATATCTACACATATTTATCCATATTCACCTTAAATATATGGTATCTCAAATAATTTATCTTAAATATTAATGACTCATTAACCATAATTTTAATAGATTAATTTAATTTAGCCCAAACCTTATTAATATCATATGATACAATTATATACTTGTATATATACGTCTAAAATCTAACGATCTCCCACTTAGACTATATATATAAAGATAATTGTATATTACCTTATGAGCTCCAAAATAACAATCTCGTCCATTAATTAATGTTAATATAGGATTAAGGCGATTTTTGTTACATTTATTGTAACTAAACCTATCCATGGTCACATACATCAACATAATTAATTGACATAGATCAAGTATGGATGTGTAGCATGAAAATTACATGTAATTTGATCTGAACATGCCAATTTTCAACTGGTCTAACCTTATGAGATCACCAAAATAGAGTAAAACATAAACCAAATACCTCAGATGAGCAACATGGTCATGAAAGACTTTAGGTGGTAAACTTTTAGTAAGTGGATCCACAACTATAGAGTTTGTCCCAATATGCTCTATAGAGACTTTACCGAAACTTTATCACTCTAAACTCTTTCTTTCACAACAAGGAACTTGATCTCTATATGTTTTGATTTAGATGAGCTCCTGTTATTATTTGAATATGATACTGTAAACTGATAGTTACAAAATAACTTAAATGATCTTTCAATATTATCAATTATGCGCAGCCCTGTGAAAAAATTTCGCAACCATATTCCATGATTGGATGCCTCATAACAAGCTATGAATTCAACTGCCATGGTGGAAGAAGCTATGAGTGTCTGCTTAGCACTCTTCCAAGAAATAGCTCCTCCAGCAAGCAGGGAGACATAACTTGACATCCACCAAAATCAGAATCAGAATACCCAATGATCTCAAGTTGATGTGACTTTCGATAGGTAAGCATGTAATGTTTTGTTCTCTAAAGATACTTTATGACTCTTTTGGCTGCTATCCAGTGATCCAATCCCGAATTAGTTAAATATCTGCCCAATATTCCAACAATATACGCAATATCTAGACGCGTACATACTTAGCATACATAAGACTTCCTACTAGTGAAGCATAGGGAATCTTTTGCATTTCATTTCCTTCTATGT